>JALIZH010015305.1:0-65863 GCA_030522465.1 Rhipicephalus appendiculatus | reverse complement strand
TGACTGTTTGTGGACAATGTTGCTGTGTAGTACTGGGACAGTACTACAGTCACGACTTTATCTTTATCTATAAAGAACCATCTCGGTTCTTTAAAGCATACCTAAATCTAAGCACACGGGTGTTTCTGCGTAAATTACGCCCAAGGTTAATATTGCGCTCAACAACTCGGTTTCACCACTTCCGCGCCGTTCCATTTTCTGTCTCCTTTTTTTTTTCTGGGGGGGGGGGGGGGGGGGGCAGTTCAAGCACTGAAGTGCCAGGCTTTACTTCATAGAAATATTTCTCCGCAGTGGGACCACGACCGCTTAAACACAACTGAAGCTCATGGCATAACCAATCAACTATATTACCGCACTTGTACATTAACAACAACGCGAAAGCGCATGGCCTAAAGCAGGGATCTCAAACTCACCTCAGCCAGCGAGCCCCAGTCACAAAGTTAAGTATCGCTAGGGCTAAATTGTGTGACTTTCGAGAGCGAAGGTGGGGGAAGGGGTAGTATGTACGAGAGTTCGGTTACTGTCGCAATTTAAAAGGCGAAATTGCCCCGACATAATATGTAGGTGATCGAAGAGGATGACGTCAGGATTTCAACAACATATCGATGCACTTTACGATGTGCTTGAACCAGAAAGTGACACCAACACTGATATGATTCTGGCGAACGAAGGGTACGAGGACAATACAAAGTACTCTCAAAAGCTTTAACTCACTGATCTTATTACAGCGCATATACAGTAGGGCAAGGTCAAATGCTTATGTACATCGTGTCAGCCATACGTAGGAGCAGTTAAACTTGCGCTGACACAACGGAATAAACCGCCCTTTGAGGACGTACACGACGCACGCGCACATGCAAACGCGATCATGGCTAGCAGACAACGCAGGGAGCAATCAACACTAGGCGCGCTTCAGCCACTATAGCCGCCAGGCGGAGACTGCGCTTGATCTCGCGGCCAAAAACAAGGGTTGAGAAAGCAAAGTGGGGGGTTAGCAGGAGGGGGAGGGAGGAGTGGAAGGTTACCAACTCCACTATTAGCTCAGCAATGCTACTCGTAGCTGCCCTAATTTTTTACTCATTCATTCCTATGGCTATCACTGCTTATTTTGGGTGATGCTGCCCCTTGTTGGGTGATCCTGCCTCTTGAAGAATTTGCGGCAGACATTTAAACGGCACCATTCCAAGCATTCCTTTCATTTTGTAGTTGCTTGCTTAAAAGATTAAAAGACAACTTGACTTAATTTGCAGGATTTTTTATTCAGCAGTTGCAAGCAAACCTGTTTCGGATAGGCAGCCAAACTCTGATAGTGTAACCAGACTTACAACGGAGGCTATTCAGGGTGACTTAAGCTAAGTGCGCCCCTCTAAATTTGGCTCCATTGGACGGTTAGAGACCCATCGGGCTTCTCTTGAGAGGTAACATGTTTCTTGTTCCATAGTTTCTTAGCACCTCGCAGTGTTTTATTGAAGTCTGAGTAAAATTGCGTCTTGCGTTTGTATAAGTGATAACGACGCCATTTCAAAGTTTGAGTGTATAAATGCCTCTAGTGTATGCATTTACTGGTTCAATAAACTTTCCTTTGTTTCCGATGATATATTTCGGTATTTTAGATGTGAAGCATCTTATGGCGAAGCTTAATCCAGTGGTGGTAGTGTGCCGCGTGGCCACCCTTACTGCGCATGCGCAAACCCTTCAAAAAAAAATCATAAACCTCCTCTCCCCCCTCTCTCTCCTCTAGGCATCCCTCCCCGCGGCAACCACACCCTCACTGCGCATGAGCCTCCCCTCCTCTCTCCCCCTCCTACGCTCCCCCCCCTAGGCATCCCCTGCCCGCGGCGTCCCCACTGCGCATGCGCGTCCCCCCCTCTCTCTCCTCTCCTACGCTCCCTCCCTCTCTCGCCTCGCGACGCCGACGCAGGCAGCGTCTGCTAGCGAGTTTCTTGGTTGAAAAAACCGACTGCTCGCGCTGCACAACCGTTCACTGGCCACCCCGTATATATGGCACTGAATCTTGACCTGCAAGGTGGTGCAGGTGGGAGATTTCTCCTGTGCGTTGTTGAACAATAAAAATTCGCAGCGTGCGCGCTAACTAAAAGCGGACTGCGGGTCTCTGTGTCCAGTCGGAGTCTTCCGTCTCTCATTGCCCATTAGCAGCGATTGGCATGTTCCAGTAGGAAACACCGCTCCGTCACTGCGTGCTTTGCGCCTCCCCAGTTTTCTCTCCTGCGCAACGCTGCGATGAGCGCCAGCGTCAACGCCGCCGCCAGTGTAAGCGTTAGCGCCCGCTGCTTCGCATCTACACATGGTTCCCTTTAGCGGGAGATGGTGTATTTTCGTAGCTTGTCTAGCTATAGTACATTCCTTGACGTTTTTGACGAGCATTCCTATCTGTCTGGTGCTCTTTTAAACACAGCCAAATATAAAGCATTGCGTCTCGGGAGCTTCAGAGCACTATTGCCAGGAGACGTCGAATATATTCAAGCTGTAAAGGTGCTAGGCGTTTACCTTGAGGACAGCCACACAGTTTAACCTGTCATTAATGGCGAAAGCAACAGTCATCAAGACGCAGGCGTGCGCTTTTGCGTTCTGCATAGCACACATGGCCATTCTACCTCGCTGTGTAATAGGACGTCTCGCCTCCATTGTAGGAGCCTTCCTCTGGGGAGGAAAACCAGCAAAGGTCCAAAGGAAGAAATTTTTTACAGCTTCCCACAAGCCGTGGAGGCTTTGGTCTCCCAGACATACCAATGTTCGCGAGAGCACTGGCTGTGAAAATAGCACAGAAGCTCTTCGATGATGAAAATTAGCCCGGGTACAGGCTATTAATGTACTGGAGTAGTGCACTAAAAGGAACTTTCACGGCATTTCAGTACATTGTACCGCGAGCAGAAACACCGCTACAGTTTTACAGAGCTGCTAGTGGCTTCAAAAGAACAGTCGAATCCATAGGTTCATGCAATCTGGCAGATATTTCATCACAGGAGATGAGTGAAGTGGTGACAAGTAGCACACTTAGCAAAGAGGAAGGAAAAAATCTAGCGCAACAAAATGGAAACAATGGCGTTGCAATCGCGTACTTGACGAAGTGCGCGAGCTTTAATGGTTAGAAATATGGAGGGCATTGCCTACGCGTGAAAGGTTAGTACAATGGGTAGTCGTTCCAAATGCCCACTGTCCCAACTGCGGCAGAAGGGAGACGGCACAACACGCTATGTTCGAGTGCTCAGTGGCGAAAGGCGTCTGGCACATGGTGCAACGCCTCTGTGGCTTTCGCACATCCCGCATGAAAACAGAACGGGGGCTGTTCGCACGACTGGTCTTTACCGTGACCTTGTATGTACTGTGGCGGCGACGCTGTTTACCGGAAGCGCGCCGCAAGCCTCATAAAGTCGCCTACCCCGCACTCCAGAAAATACGCCCTCATTGTGTGGAATTATCTCGATGTGCAGCTGGAAACATACGGCGAAGAGGCTTTCCTTCTATGATGGAGCATACGTTTCGTCAAAGTAAGGAAGGGACAGCTGGAGTTTCCAGTTGTTCCGTACTAACGACGCCCCCACTCTAGTACGCATGCATGCGTGGTAATCTCTGAAATGTGAACAATTCGATCCAGTTTATTCTTTCTTTAACTTGCTTACATTCGGATACACAGATATAAATTAGTGTTTAGGGCTCATTGGTGAAATGTACATACTGTTTTTACTTGTTTTCTTTGTTTTGCCTGTTTATGTACAAGTTACATGTAGAATAAAACTTCCCCTTGTTCCATGTGCTGCACTCCTAGAGGCACGTTTTGCCTGCTTTTTCGACGGAAAAATCATGAATCATGCGTTCATTCGATGACGCATAAGTGCGAACTATAGGCGGCATCATACGTTTTCACCGCATGGTCGAGTACGCAGGTCGTAACAGTTGCCAAATGATGTAAGTGTGCATGAGCGTGTGTGCTGAATGCCGGGCGTAATGAGTGTGCTGAATCCCAAAACTATCATCAGGAAACGGCGCGCGCTCCCTTCATCCTCCTCTTATTCTGTTGCTTCGTTCCTAGAACAGGTGCGCCGATTTGTCCGGCAGGGGATGCAATAAGTGTGATGGGCGAGAGAAAAAAGTACAGAGAGAGAAAGAAAGAGATAGAAAGGCAAAGAGAGAAAGAAAGTAAAGATAGGAGAGAACGAGTACAGAGAGAGATAGAGCGAAAGAAAGAAGCAGAAAGAGAAGGGAAAAAAAGAGTGAAAAAGACAGAAAGACACAGAAAGAAAGAGAGAGATACAAAGAAACGCGATCAGTTTCATGCGAAGCTCTCAGCAAATAGTGGTCTGTGCAGTAGTTCTGGCTTTGAGGCAAGTGTTACGTGGTGCATCGACGTATTTTTGTAAGTGTGGTAGTTGTTTGCACATCGTGGGTTTACCGCGCACGTCGACTACACTGGCGTTTAAAGGGTAGCTCATGGTCTGACCTAACCTCAGCACAAATGTTAGAGCACATACGTCAGTACTATCACAACGATGTGCACTTCACGGTGAAACAATGGGAATATCCTACGTAAATTTCGTTAGCGTATTACTCCGGGGTCAAGCAAAGCTTGATTATAGCTTGCTGAATCTTAGGAACACAAGTGTAATAATAGAGAGTTTTAGCATGGTCCCTCAATACTTTATTGAGGGAATATGGTTTTAGTTTGGCGTTTTTACGGCCCGCTCCGCTCCGAGTTTGCCCGCTAAGCCGCAGCGGAGCGGCGGATGATTTTCTCGTTTTAGTTGTGCGTTGTCGGCAGCGGGACTAGCGTAGCGGATCCTTATAAGGTCCCTCTATTTTTCAAAGGTAGCGCAAACCATTGTCCAAAAAGGGAAGGGAGAATGTCCTCCCCGCCCTCTGCGTCTCTCCTCTCTTCTTCGCCCTTTTGTGCTCCCCTATTGGACCAGGCCCGACACGTGACCAGTTCTCCCCGATGACCCCTCTGCCTCTTGCTCTGGCGCCGGAAAACGACGCCATTATCAGGCGTAGAAACACGGCCGCACGTGCGCGCTGTACGTGAGCACAGGCTTGTTATAGCTTTTTGCAGTTTGAAAGACGCCATCGGCTGCAGCCAGATGCCAACTTGTTGTGCTGTTGGATGCTCGAACAGCATTGCCAAGGGTGACAAGCTTTTTGCTGTTCCTTGTGGAAATGAAAACGGCGAGCGATATGGCTCCATCGTATCGGGAAAAAGAACTTCGATTGCCAGGACGGGAGGCTAAGCTAAGGCTCGATACTGATGCCTAAGTTAGACAAAAAAAAAAAGCGGCTTGTCATTATCGGCCACGCTTTCTCGCACACAATATTTACAGCAAAATCCTTAGTGTTCGCAATTTACTAATTGTTTTGCGAAAATTTTACTGCAACGTTTGAGAAAAATATTTTTGCAAGATCTCTGTTTTCTCGCTCAGCCCGTAGATTTTACAAAATTTATTTGCCAAAAGTCGTTAAAAACTTACTCTGAGAAAGTCGGAGCTGTTTTTTTTTAGCGCTCATAAATAGAGGGTGGTGATGAGATGTGTCAATGCCACCTAGAAAAATATCAGGCCTGTTCACTGCCTCCGTGATGTCACGCGCCTTGACCAAGCGAGCGCGCACGGGAGGCTGTGAAGTCATTGCCACCAACGTCTTCCGTGAAAAGATAAAACATTCGCAGCGAGTTTTACATGTGCAAAAGTTTAATTTTGCCTTTTGCGTCGGGATTGGCGCTGGTTGAGGGAATGTATTAAGCTTTAATTAAATTTTGGGGGGGATTTATCTGTAAGCCATGTATTATTCCACTTAAAAATGAAAGATCGTATGCTATCGAACGCGTGACCGATTTATAAGAGCAACGATTGATGGCTCTTTATTTCGTCACAATCTTTATTCTTCATTTACACACACACATGACGCACTGTCCAGAACATGCACAGAAACTGTTCGTATTCATTTGCTAAACTTCTGCAGTTTTCTCTGACGAGTTTGCGCTTTTCTACTGTAGTGCCGGTTCTTGGATGGGTGTGCTTGGTAGTCGTCCTTAAGTATTCCGGCTTGAAATGGAGCTCACACACCTTACAACCATTTAAGCAGGTGATTTATCGCAAGCTTTCTGCTCCACATGCCCCTTATTGACTAAGGTACAAAACAGGGGGGATATTTGTGTCTACAGGCATCCAAATGCGGCTGAATAGCAGAAGTACATATTTCAAGAAAATAAATTACGCAAAGGTGCTGGCGATACTGGCGCCTAATTATAATACCGCAAGAAAAATGGTAGGAGCAGCGGTAAGAAATACTACGTACTGCATATTAACCCTTTCAGTCCCAGTGATTCCAATTGGAATCATAAATTATGTAGGTCAGTCAGCTAGCATCTGGTAAAGATAAAGCGTTGTTCTTCCTCAAGAGCCCGTATTTAGCATCTGCCCTACATGTGGTGTCAACATGGTACACACAATAATGCGAGGTCACGTCTGAACGAAGAAATTACAGAAGCGGTCGTGCTGTTGGCGCACTTCGCTGTGGCAGCGTCTTCTTTCACCGTGCAGAGATTGGACATTTATTTTAGTTCTGTGCCGGAAATTTGAATTTCGGCTATTGGACATTATGCTATCCTATCTGAATAACATTTTAAGTAATAAATGAAGTAAAAATTGTGGAAATATTGTTAAATAATAATTATTTATTAAATTAATTGTCCCATTAATTACTCTTCACTGAAAAGTGTGAGCAAAGATTTTTTCAGTTTTTTGGGACTAACCACGATCATGCGCATCTCAAAATGTAAAAACTAGTTGCTTACATTGAAAATAGTTAATTCGGGACTGAAAGGGTTAACAGGTGCACGACGCCACGCACCAGCCCTCCTTTCCTTTTCCCAACAAAGTAATCGGAGGTGTTACAACAAGCCCGCGGCGCTATGTGCAACTAGCGAAATGTTTACTGACCGTGAAGGAAAAACGCCTGTTCTGATAATATATTGCCACGCGCGTTTATTGCTTCTATTTTGATGTGTTCGGGATGCGAGCAGCAGAACGTAAAACGCATCTCTCGCTCCGCTTGTGAAATCGGCTGAGCGGAACGTCATTTTTCAGCCAAGCAGACCGCGTCTCGGCAAACGTGCTCGTCAAAAACGCGAAATATATGCAGTTCCCAGCACTATCTCGGGACGCTACGTTGTTGCGGAGCTGAGCGTCAGCGACACTAAGCTAAAAGTGTCTAATGTCAAGGCTTGCGCTAACAAGTCAGAAGCATAATTTTACATAAAGAACCGACCATGTTAGACCTGGTGTTTTTCAAACAAATCAAAAGCGTACCTTCGAATCACGCAGACCACGCATATCGATGTCACGATGTCATCCCGACTAACGGCACGCTCTCATTTCGCTTTCTGGTCGTCCTTGGGGAATGAAAACGCTTGGAACCTCCGGTTACAAAGCGGTGACAGTTGGGCCTGCAGCACTGCCCCATTGGGAAAGCTTGCAGGTGTACAATACGCGAACATTCAGTGAACGAAACACATCATATCAGCACGCAGCACTTCACAGACGCAGAAAAACACGGTCATCTTCATGCAGTCGCCAAAAGAAACACCAGCACAACACGACAGGCTTCGTCAGGCTTAGTAATCCTGCTCTCTCGAACGACGGGAGCATGCATCCGCACGTCTACTCGGCAGCAGACAAGGGGCAAAACTGAGTGACGTCAGAGGCCATGCCCGGAGCAGTGAGCAGGCCTGAATTATTTTTCTAGGTGGCATTGGATGTGTACGATAAAGAAACCCAGGTGAAAATATTCTAACTGGGAACAACTGGGACCAGTTCAAGTGGTTTATGGTCAAATTCCCAGTGGGGACCAGTTGCCAGTGGGTTCCAACTGGGACCCGTTGGCAACTGGTCCCCACTGGGAATTTGACCATAAAACACTTGAACTGGTCCCAATTGGGACCCACTGGCAACTGGTCGCCACTGGGAATTTGACCATAAACCACTTGAACTGTTCCCAGTTGTTTCCAGTTGCTATTGGGACCAGTTGTCAGTGGACCCCTGCAGTGAACGCAGCCGAAGAAGCTTGGCTCTGAAACTCGACTCCATTTATTAGAAACATTGCAGATTTTGCACGGGCCGTGAAGAATCTTGATTGCTTCCTTGAAAAGGCGGCAGACGCTTGCAAATTTCGTAGATCTCGTGCGTACGTGACCATCTGAAAGCAATATTTACACTGTTAGCGAAACTGTAATGACTACTTTACACGTGCACCATCCTACCAAAAATTAAACTTCATCAACATACGACATGTATTGGTTTATTCTTAGTGAGAAAATCGTGCAGTGTGCCCCTAGAAGCTGATATTGCCCTCATCCAAAACACAAGTACAAGGTGCAATTGCGGATATAGCTTCTGTAAGCAGGAACTGTGGCTCTTAATGGGCGTCTCGATCGATGAATATACCATTGCGAGACATTTTTAATGTAGTTTATAAGTGAGGTCCATATATGCGATTGTAGTTTTCTACAAATCCATCTACCATGTACAGTCAACAACGTGTTTTTGAATAAATAAGCACACATTTAATGTATATGTATGCATTGGTAAAAGGTACAGATGCACCGCAGTATTATGTGGTGCAATAAACACGAATCGTGCCACGTACAATTTTCAATTCTCATCTCCTTGTGAATTCTCATAAAATTCACATTAGAAACATTATCTGTAGAGATCATGCCCTGGTCTATTCCGATTTTTAAACAGTCAGCGGCAAAACAAAAGAAAAGCATTAGCCAGTAAAGCCGAAGCTCGTACACAGACAACAGGTTTGTGGACATTTATTTGCCGAGCAAATACGTGCCCTGTTCTTGCACTTCGGACAGAGCTACAAGTGTGCACAAGTATATTTAGTAGTTATTTAGCATGCTGATCAACATTGCGCGACACTCGTTTTTTATGACGCTCCAAAACAAATGGCAGAAAATTTGCAGCACCAACACGTATACAGCGCTGTGTCTAAAGCATTGTTTACAAGGCAACGTTCCATCATCTCCACGCTCAAAACACTCTGTGTTGCACTATAGTATATACATATTCTCTCACTCGAAGCAGACGAGATTATTTACCTTCAAACGGCTGCATCGCGGACAAGGCAGGCAGCGCAGCATTGCGAGCACAATGGATCCACATATTCGTCTTGTCACAGGCAAAAACACTCGTCCGACGATCGCCTGAGGTGCATGAAGTCTTCCAGAGATGAAACATCTCGAACACTAATCAACAATATTTAAATTACGCACGCCATGACTCCACGTTCATCGTCAAGAACACCACACAGCGCAGCGCTTCCGTAGCTCGGTATAGCTAGCCCTCGCCACATGTGCTCTACGAAACTGCTCGTTGCTGTGTTTCGAATTTTTCTGCCTGTGCTATACAGCTTCTTTCTTTCGTTAAATATTGTGAAATCTGCGCTGAATAATTTATTTCAGTACATTGTATAATTACGTCTGATTAAATTTCACTGTTTCATTCACTATTTGCGCGTAAGATTAGATACGCAACTACAGTGACTGCTGTCGGCCGTCCGGTAGAGAGGAAGAGGGAGTGGTAGATGTATGTGATGGTGTACGGTGTAGTACATTCGGCAGTCTCGGCCGTGGTAGCTACCGGCTCGTCACGGCGCTATTTTTCTTTGTTTTACAGAAGTAATTACATTGTGCTGCACACAAGGCCGTCAAGCAGGCATGCTCCCGGCAAGATAACGGCAACATTAACACCCCTGCGTCAATCGGGACCGCTTCGCCTGCGCGTATTGTCACCGCGATGGACGTAAAAAGATTGGCAGCAGCTTAATACAGTTGAATGTACTGAATAGCTCAAACAAGCGTACGTTTGAGCGCAATGTGCTTGCGCATTTGCGCAACGGAATATTCCACTATATTATTATTTTGATCTAGTCAGTGGGGTTAAAACAGCGCACAGGGTATGACGACAATATAAGAAAAGATAATTGATTCGCAAACCATAAGACGCTAATTTTCTCATCATCCTATCTGTTTAATATCGGCCCCTTACTAGGCTAGCGATCCGGTATCCTTCTGTGGGTAAGACAGAAAAAACTTTTCGATAAAGCCCATTTGTTCAAGTGCAACAATGCTACGTCATATATACATTCGAGCTCATTTTTTTCTTCTTTAAGTGTGAAGAATAGTACTACCAGAACAACATGTCGCACTTCCAGTTAGAACTGGGACCACTTGCTTCCAATTCAACTGGTTATGGTTTCCAACTGGGACCAGCTGCTTTCAGTTCAACTGGTCACGGTCCCCGTTGGCGGCCAGTTGAGCTGTAACTGGGACCAGCTGCTAACTGGGACCAACCGTATCCAGTTGGTTCCCAACTGAAACCAGTTGGCCTGCAACTGGGACCAGTTGATCCCAGTTAATGCCAGTTGAAACCAGTTGGATTCCCAGTTACACATTTTCACCTGGGAAGAGACATGGCAAGTAAGTAGCATCGATTGATGAGCGTAATTTACTGCAAATGAGTTCTGCGGTATCCCGCAAGGTGGCGGAAAGGGTTAAGAAAGGGAAATTAGACAACCACCCGTTTGTAGCACGAAGCCACAAGGAAATCCGTACGGATTTTTCAGAAAGAAAGCCTCTTAGTTGCCGAAAAATTCGTCCTGGTCCGGGGTTCGAACCCGGGACCAACGCCTTTCCGGGGCGGTCGCTCTACCAATTGAGCTAACCAGGAAGCTAGCAATTGGCAGCGCGAGGGCGAATTCATCGACAACTCGAAGCACATGGACACAAGTATTGCAAATGAGTTCTGCGGTATCCCGCAAGGTGGCGGAAGGGTTAAGAAAGGGAAATTAGACAACCACCCGTTTGTAGCACGAAGCCACAAGGAAATCCGTACGGATTTCTCAGAAAGAAAGCCTCTTAGTTGCCGAAAAATTCGTCCTGGTCCGGGGTTCGAACCCGGGACCAACGCCTTTCCGGGGCGGTCGCTCTACCAATTGAGCTAACCAGGAAGCTAGCAATTGGCAGCGCGAGGGCGAATTCATCGACAACTCGAAGCACATGGACACAAGTATTGCAAATGAGTTCTGCGGTATCCCGCAAGGTGGCGGAAGGGTTAAGAAAGGGAAATTAGACAACCACCCGTTTGTAGCACGAAGCCACAAGGAAATCCGTACGGTGGTTGTCTAATTTCCCTTTCGTAATTTACTTAGCAATATGCTGCAAAGCTGCCCGTACGCAAACTATAAGTTTAAACGCATGTTTGTTCCCTAACCCTCTAATTTTTTCTCCTGAACTATATGTTTATTTCAAGCGGGTGTAAGTTTTTATTCGTTGTGTCGGTTTGTATATTTCTTTTAATTTATCCACATTTCTCAATGTTTCTGATTCAGTGTTACTGATATTCTGTGTTCAATAATAATTATTATAAGACAGTTGCTGCATGTTTCTCTTTGATGCGCTTTATTATTTTGTTGTGGTTTTGACTTGTAAATAAATAGGCACCTATCCAGTGCAAGGACACCATCCTGTTTTCGTCGCCGTTCATATTTTTTGTTTCCGCAAGCAGCAAAATGGTTTGCAGCGCACTTCGGCCGTATTTCGTTAGGCAAATTGTAGAGGGTGCATTGGAGGATGTCTGTATATTTCAGAAACACTTCACGGATGATGCGTTCGAGCCAGTCATCCTTGCGGGAAATGGCTGCAAGAAGCTAAAACCCTATGCGCTGGGAATGCACGCTGGGGATATTTAGCAAATAAGTGCCTCCGTGGTGTTGTGTGTTCATAATTTGATGTAGCGTCTGATTTTCCAAAATGCGCTTGTGAACAAACACCACGGTATCCGAAAAGAAAAACGGCAGCTGTAAAGACTTCCTAGGATTGCGTTTAACATGTTCTGCCTCTTGTTCACCTGGTGCGAGCGACGCATCCTACATTTATGAAGTCAAATACAATGCACAAATGCTAGGTTTTGACGTTGTCAAAACAGGTCCCAAGTCCAGAAAGCTGTTCGCGCGTAAGGTGCCGCAATGGGATTTCTTATATGCCGGCACCAGTGTGCGATTTGTAACTTACAAAACGCGAAATGATAGCTAATGTACCGACCAACCACAAACTATTTTTACTACACATCTTACGTACGAAGAGCTGTGTGAATCTGCGCCCAGAATTGTCGCATTTCCAAGCAAGTACAAGCAAGCGCTTCGACGCACCGCATGCGGACCGGGTGCGTTTGGCGAGTCTCACCCAATAATGGCGGCCGGGAGTGACGGGCGAGGAAGAAACGGCGCTGAGAGGAGGAGTTTGCGCTACCTTTGAGAAATAGAGGGACCTTAGATCCTTAGCAGTTACGGTGCCCTCTGGTGATGTTCAGCGTCGCCAAAGAAAAGCAAAAACATTTAGTCGCATTTACAAACCGAAATGAGAACGTATGAATTTATTTGTTCACGACGTATTTAGAAGTGCACTTTAAATATGTTGTCGGTGTATATTTTCTTTACAGAGAAGCGAGCACTGACTTGTCGCTGCACGCACGCCATGTCGATGCACGCACGAGAGAGGGCGCGTGCTTCGTCCCTCTTCCGCTTGCGAAAACGGCAGCGACGCTCCGCGCTCCGCTGCAGCCCGTAAGCGGAGCGTGGGCCTGCTCCGCTAACCCGCTTACGGCCGTAGCGGAAGGCGCATGCGCACTCGCGTTCCCGCTCCGCTTAGCTGCTGAGCGGAGCGTAAAAACGCCAAACTAAAACTCTCTATTTATTAGACTGCTGTAAAAGCGGAGTGAACACCGGAACGACAATTGACGTTGACTTGCATTGACGCCTGTATCATAGGTGTACATATGCAGTCTCTTGTTCTGTCATAAAATTAAATAGCCAGCACTGGAACTACAGTTGACGTGGCACCGACATTACGCTGACAGCGTCTTTTTTCAAAGCAGTTTAAAGACGCGGCGAGGCTATGTGGTAGAATACCTAACTTCCACGCAGAATGTTTGGGTTCGATTCCTGCTCGGTATCCAGATTTTCATTCTTTGCATTCGTCGGGTCAATGCTGCCGACGTCGGGTTTACTTAAAGCTCGCGCATTTAAATTACCAATGTCCGTTCTCGCCGTTCCTGGGTAGATCCTGTGGCGTGTATCCGCATACCGCAGCCTGTGGTATGCGCGTATGTGCCGTGTCTGGAGGAAAGGCTTTTACGACGTACGCGACAGGATTTTCACGTTATTAGGGCCATGACCAGAGAGTCATAGTCCTCTTACCCTGCCATGCCAATTTTTGGTCGACACCATTTGGGGAGGTGATCCCGAGCAGAGTTATTCAATCATACGAGTTGCGAAACTCCCCCATAGGCTCCATGTATCAGAATCCGAACACGCCATTGGCCGAAAGAGCGGAGGTGAGCCGATTGTCGCGCCATCTGTCGACAAGAAAACTAACTAATTAACGCAATATTTTGTGTTTTGCGTTGAGCGGAGCCGTGAGCGCCGCCGCATTCTGCCAAACAACATGGCAGCGCCTAGCTTTAGAACTTGATTATGGGTGAGTTCGTGCCTAAGTTTGCTGGACATGTTACTCTGACGCAATGCTGGAGACATGAGAGACAGAGGAGCTCCTCTGTCTCTTGATCTTCTGTCATTTTTCATGTTTGTGTTATTGCGCCAGAAGTAACATGTCTAGCAGCGGCGTGTTCGTGCGGTGAACGTTTTTTTTTTTTCGTTGCACAGCATCCTTCGCCGCTCAGTTTTGCCGACTGCATAGCGTAATGGACAGTGCAGCGAAGTCCGGAGATTCATTTGAAGAGCCCACGATGTTCACATTTCGGCAGAATAGCTAGCGGTAAGGCGGATGCAACCGGTACGCAGAGTCAGCGCCTCCTCTAAGTAGAGGAGGCGCTGGCAAAGTTGATCTAGAGGAATCGAAGCAGTTTCGGTAAGTGTAATTTATATTGCTCCGCTTAATTTGCTCTTGTTGCCAAAAAAAAAAAAAAAGGAGAGCCTGTTTGTTGTGATTGAGTGTGGTCTTGCATTAAAGGCACCGTTCTTGGCGCTAAAAGTTGGGCGGACGCCAGGAACAGAGGCCTCTAGAAAAAAAAAACACACTTTTTCTTTTTGCTCTGTTTTCACTAGAGTCGCCATGTGCAGCCAGAGTGCTACATGCGTATCATTGTTAAACATTGTGTGCGCGTACGTTGCGCTGGAAGAAATTTACGAGCTCAGTTTCCTAGAAAGATGACATGACTGCATTGTGCTTCCTTCAGATTTTTGCAAGGCTGCGACCGTGCTCGATCGAACGAACAACTGATTAGACGCCTGTTGTATGCATTTTCCTACAAGTACTATTTTACAGAACAGTAGCGCAGACAATCACACGGACGGCGACAGATCAAGACGGGACCATCTGTCGCCGGCCGTATGAGCCTTTGCGCCACCGTTCTGAATTAAACCAACCACAGTAGCACTCTCGTTTGAGCTAGTTGGTGTATACGTGGAACATAATGCATGGCTGCGCTAAAAAACACGGTCAAGGAAGAGCGCCCCTCCTGTGTATACATCGGTTCCTTGTCCGTGTTTTTTAGCGCAGCCATGCATTATGTTCCACCAACTAGCCTAACAGTCTATCCTTTTGAAGTACCACTTGCACGGCTTCTGATGGCACTTCGTTATAGCCTAAGCAATGGTAAAAGGCATGGCCAATTGTGCCTACTATCGGAGACACTGTTTCATGTCAAGTGAACCTGATTATTGCCAACCCGCAGCCACTGCTGCTTTCCTCTTGGGTGATATATATGCAACGTGATACCTGGTAGCTGTACTTCTTACCTTTACAGAGTAGCCGTTTGTTAGAATGTAAAAGAAAGCGTGAAAGAGTTCAATGCAGAAGTTCAAAGGTTTCATCGTCACAAAAAAAAAAAAGACGTCAGTACTGAGCGATACCACTGTACTCAGTGATACCACCCAAGCACGCCAGCTTGCTCGGGTCTGACTGATTGTTCTTTCTCCATCAATATCACTTTCTCTTTTTTTAAGTGTTCAGTTAACGTACCTGTGACATCAGCAGTGTGAAAGTTAATGACAGTGGTAAGAGTTGCTTGAACGAAGTGATTTTGTTGAAGGCGAGCATTGCCTTCACTGCATGAGAACAAAAAGTAAGATACCTTATTGGGACCTTTGGCTGATACCTTGTTCAAAAGATACATGGATGTGGTTGAGACTGTTGAGGCGAAAAGTTTACTTGCAAGATTAGTTGTAAGCATTTAGTGTACAGTATACCGAAAGGCATGCAGCATCTGATGTACTTGTTTACTGACAATAATTTAAGATAAATTGATAAAAGAGACACTTTTAGTCAGAAAGCAAATGTAGCTGTCAAAGAATTTGTGGAGCTACCACTCAAAATTAGGGCATATAGTTTAAAACTGGAAGCACCCCAGCAGTCAACTTTATCCCAGCAGTTGCAAATGTGACGCACCGATTTGTATAACGTATTTGCATACTATGCTAATTACAGCAAGCCTATGAAAAACATTACATTGCAAGGATCAGCGCTATGATGGGCCAGCACTAAACCGGTCTCCTTATCATAATTGAGTCAGTCACACTGCTGTTTCCATGTGGAACAAGTTTATTCCAGGCCCCTGTAACCTTTGCATAAGGGGAGATGTACAAAAACATTTGCAAATGCTTTATATGCAAGACAACACAAGCATTGGTAGCTACACTAATTTAATACAGGCAGTAAAGTAGAAGCAAGCAACACACTAATGCATATGAAATTACATTATTATCAGTACAACAAACAAATAGAAGTTCCCCTGGTAAAATGTGCACTGGTGAACATGTTACTTAAGCTAGGAAAAAATGTAGAGCAGTGAACACTAGGCAACAAAATTCTGTCACAGAATACAAAAAACTATAGGTAGACAAAATTAACAAAATGTAACTTGAAAGAACGTATGTTTGGGCATGTTGGTAATTCATGTTTCACTTCTTCAGCGCGCTAAAGGACAAGGACGAAAAGCGACGCAGACACAAGCGCTTGTGTCCACGTCGCTTTTCGTCCTTGTCCTTTAGCGCGCTAAAGAAGTGTAACAAAATGTGTTATGCAACTACAGAAGGGTACCTAGCTTGCAACTAATTATGAATGACATCCTGCTAGCGGGGCCACTGTTAGCCTTCACTTTTGCTGCGTTGCCATAGAAGTGCACACAGTTCTGCCAGTGAACACACTTCTTGCAGTAGCCATTTTATGTATATAGGGCCGCAGCCTCCCCAAAGTGTGAAGAATTTTTCATGTTCCAGGTGGTCTCTTGAGTACTGAGCATGAATGCAACAGTGTTCTTGTATCATATCGAAGGATGTTGGGACACAGCATTGCTCCTTTTCTTAAGTGCTTTATTATGTGTGGTGCATCACACAAGAAGTGCAGATGCTTCCCAGGAAAGCAGGGATGTTTCACTTTGTTCACTGCAGCCTTCCATCTTCCAGATATCTGCGCTCACATGACCTTGTTGCTCCCGGCACCATCACTGACAACTGCTATGACCACTGCATTTTGCTTGAAAAGTTCAAGAACAGCCTCGAGCACAAGCCTGGCAAGGACATCTCCTGGTGCAGCTCCTTTGCTGGTGATTGGCTGTACCCAATTACTGAATAAAGGCACATAGATGAACACAAGGGCGTGGTCTGCAAGGTCTTTTTGAGTGCTGTCTTTGCCGTAGTTAACAAACCCTCCCAGTTTCAAATTGCTCTGATCTAATTCAACAGTTTGTCGCACTTTCATTTCATCCAATATTTATGTTCCGTAGCAGTGGAACCCTTCTTTGTTTTTTATCTGGCTAGCAATGCTCTCAAGAGCTGTCTTGTTAAATCCAAATTGGCATGGCATGCCTTTCAAAATTTGACACAGCCTGTTCATTGATGGGAGGGGGAAGCATTTTCATGTTGTTGATCAAGCGATAGGCTTTTGGGCTTGAAATCCTGAGTAGGAGACAATTCATGAGCCATTCCTTTTTCTAGCGCAGCCCTTTGTTGGATTTTCTTCTGAGTGACTGTGCTGCTGTTCGTAACGCCACACGTTGGGCATGTGGCAGGTCCTCTGCACTTTGTATACTTAGCTTTTTTCTTCAATTGTCTGTTCTTTCTTTTCAGTGTGCGCCTCTCGTGCTGCACGTTTCTTTTTTACGCATAACTACGGGCCAGTTTTTTTCCAAGGGCAACATTTGCTTTCTTCAGCGTGGTCTTGTGGGGGATTTTGAATTTCACTGACACAGCCTTGTCTCTCTCCTGCACATCATGCACACTGCATTGTGTGCGAGTATGGCACAATTCTTACTGTGCACCTGTACTTTGCTAGCCATGCTGCTTGTGTATCCTTGACAGAGCTTCAATTTTTCTAGCCGCTCCACAAGCGCCACCAAACTGCTCGCATCTTTTGCATCCATAGCGCATTGAAAAGTCCGCGGCGCCACAACCTTTCCAGCTGTATTTATTGTGATACGCCCTTCTTTTTCCACAATAATTGCTTTGCCAATGAGGAGGACCGAATTGATCACAGAAGTCTTGCATAGTCCAAATGTACTTTCATTCATGTTTTGAGTGGTCCAACCACAGAGCTGCTTATTGCTTAACAATTCTTGCAGCTCAGTAACTGGGAAACAGTCATTAATGTCTTGTGAGGAAGCACCCTCTGCTGTGTCGTTGGTGTTTCGGTCAGTGTACAATTCTGGCTCATGCAAATGTATGGGAACCGCATGCTCCCTCAGGTCCCACCGCTCTCTTCTTATCTCCACAATTTTCCCCTGAATATTGTAATCCCAGCACTTAACGATGTCCTCGGGTGCGAAGTGTTTTTCGCAGATGAGGCTGCGGCCACGGAATGCCTCGCCGCTTCCTAAAAGTGCCTGCTCCCATTTCGCTCGTACCTCCGGCCTCTTTGGCACTTCAAAGAAATGCACTAACCCTGTGCTTGAGATCCCAGCCTGTGTCCCATTGGTTTCGTAGTTACTGGAATCGACCGCTGAGCGCAAGACATAGCGGCCAATTCACGGTAAGTACTGATCGGTACTGATGTGCTTTGGTTTGCACTCCATCGTATCAGTATCTGGTTAGTGCGGTCATCGTTCACGTCGTGTTTGTGAGACACAAAGTGAACCGCAGAGCGGAACACTTCAAGAGATTCGTCATCTCAAACTTCCCGCAGTAGTCCGTCCTCGAGCGCACATTTTCAAACGAGCAAACGAGGGGTAACAAAAATAAATAGGGCGCAGAGACACAATTAAAACCATCGTAGCACGAAATTGCAAACATCTCCTTCGGCGAAATTAAACGAGACGCTTTGACACGTCTTTGATTACGCCTCTTCACAGCGAAAACAGCTGACAGCGGCGCCGTTCAAGCCAATGCCACTGCAGCGACAACGCCAGCGTTGCGTGCGGCGTTGAGCAGCCTGCGAAGAGCGCACGCAGGGCTGGTGAATTAGTGTTTTGCATTGCCACTCCCAGATGGCGCGACAGTCTGCTAACTCCCGCAGAATCCGCCAATCGCGTGTCTGGGTTTCGGAACGGAGTTTCGCAACTGGTATGATTGAATAACTCTGATCCCGAGAGCATCAAGGCGTAGGCGTAGGCGTAGGCGGACGGACGGACGGACGGACGGACGGACGGACGGACGGATGGACGGATGGATGGATGGATGGACGGACGGACGGACGTACGGACAGACAGACAGACAGACAGACAGACAGACAGACAGACAGACAGACAGACAGACAGACAGACAGACAGACAGACAGACAGACAGACAGACAGACAGACAGACAGATAGATAGATAGATAGATAGATAGATAGATAGATAGATAGATAGATAGATAGATAGATAGATAGATAGATAGATAGATAGATAGATAAGAGCCTTCGGTTGTCTAAGAAATGTATCGCTTTTAAAAGGAGCGACAGCAAGCAGAGCCATGTATAGCACAGTATCGCTCCTTCAGCGGCGGTGGCTACGTTTGTGTACGCAACTTTTTTATGCTAGTTGTGTCAACTTGTGGCCAAAAGAGAGCAAGATACATCGCTCATAAGACGAATTGAAGATTCTCCATAGTCAATATGTCTTGACTTAAGCGCAGTGCGCTGCGTACGACTGCAGCCGATCACTTTAGTGAAGGCACCACGGTGTTCGGACGGGTTGGTCGACGTTCCGCGTTCCTGAACCAACGCCAAAAGTATAACTTTTCTTTTCTCGAAACGACTGAAGCCAAAAGCTAATGGCGCACACGTTTCGGGGCCTATGATTCCCTTCTTTATGTGTCAAAATGAAGCAAGGCTGTCTGCATAATAATGAAGTATTTAATTACATGCTCATAACAATTAATTACTGAAACTCCCACAGAACAGTACATTACTTCATTTTTTTTCTTGGAATGTATTATTGAGTGCCTTGGAAATATAGTGTGTGAATATGACACGTACATGGACAGTGCATCATAATTCGCGCCTGATGGGGATAGCATGAATTGGGAAAGGGAAGTGAGCGCGACGAGGAGGGAAAGGAGGAGGTGAGAGGGTAAAGTGTAGCACAGTTTTGTCTACTATAATATAGCAAGGGTTGGAAAAGTTAAGTGAGGGTGAGGAGGAGGGCGACACCACGAGCTCCGCAACCTCCTCAGTCTTCGTACCATTAGTGTTTAGCTCCCCAATTTTTCGCACTGAGCAATCCAGAGCACTCTCCAAAATCCTGGAACTACCACACGTATCACACAAAGCTGAATCTGTCAATGCAGAACCTTCTCTACTTTTTTCAATGCCAGTCAGATGAGCCCGATAAGGGTGGTGTTGACACGATACAACCGTCATCATACACCCTCTCCTATCGTCATTTCCTACCTTCCCGCTTCACTTGGCGTTCGCATCTTTGCGTTCATTGGGGGAGAGTACCCTATGGGTAGTGTCTCACGACGGAAGACAGACAAGCTAATTCTGTACCGTTACGTTTTTATTCGAGGGGTGGCGTCTTCCATCCCTCATGATCACTATGTTTGTTCCATGCATGGTTGGTAGCCACTCAGGCTATCTATAAGAGACGGGGTGTTTTGAGATGGCGCGTCTCCGTTCGTGGCGCCATCTCAAATCGCTGCAAGGGCTCGATTTAAGGTGTGCTACACGAGCGCTGTGCGGCGGCGGCGGTTGTGCTTCGAGCCACGAAGGGACTAGTACGGAGGAGGAAATCCGATGACGCGTCTAGCGCATCTCTCCCGGAACGCGTTAAAACGCACGTGCAAAGCAGTTCTGTGTTTAGAAGAAATGTTCCATGAACGGAACCAGGCGGACAGAGTTTCTTTCTTACCGTGAGCGGAAAACCAACGGGTCAGATATTGCTTCCAAGTGTGTCTTTGTGTTACCAGTCTTCTTCAGTAAGCCTCGAAGTCTTGGCAATTTTTATTGGCGATCAAGTCACGAATCTCATCTCTATGCTTTACTTTCGTCGACGACAACAATCTTTTATGTTATAATTAAAGTAGCATTCAAACTAACAGATCTCTACGTGGGAACCACCAGAAACAAACATGTCTTCGAGATATTCGGGAGGCAGAAAATTGAAGGTCACTTTGTAAATTCCTAAGCGTGTTCGTAGAAACCCAGTGGCCATTCGACTGACTGTGTCATGCATTTTTAAGGCGCAAGCGTTTAATGTCTCATGCTCACGTCCACCCGTCCGTCCGTCCGTCCGTGCCCTGGCACGGTGCAGGTGGCCGCCGGGGCGCGCCAACGGACGCCTGTCGCGTCTGACTCTACAGCGCTCGCGCTTTGCTTGCGTAGCGTCGCTGTGCCCAGCGCGTCGAAGCATGCAAGAAGGGAGACGCGCGCATCGCGTTCCATTCTGACCGACCTCGCCTCAATACAGGCGTTCTCCCCAACACACTTCAGAATTTAGAAAGTGTCCTCTTTTTTTCTTTTTTTTTTTTTTTTTTTTTGCATGTATAGCGTTTGGTATAGCGTTTTGGTATTGCGGGAATCCATATTCTTGAGGCGCTTCTGCGAACCACTTGGCGTGGAATCATCACCTGGGCCGCTTGGGAGCCATCCGACTAACTCGACTGCTGCAACGGGACATATGACGAAGGAGCAAATGGCAGCTCCCCTCAAGGAACCACGGCGCGCCTGCCCTTCTCCTGTGAAAGGCAGTCGCGCTAGCTGGTTTCCGCTCCAACCGCAAGTACTGTTTGTTGGCGAATATAAGCACTACGCATATTATTAATTAAAGGTTCGTCGTAACTGTTCATATTATGTCTGGCTTAGCAGCAATGCCAGAATAGCGAACGAAATTTACCAGGACGTTCAAGTTTCCGAAATGAAACCAGCGACACAATTGTGGGTCTGTATCATGACGGGGGCAGAGATATCTGGTCACGGACGGAGGGACGGACGTACGGAAGTGAGTATGAGACATTAAAGGCTTTCGCCCTAAAAGATGTCTTCTATTTTGCTGGCTTTTCTGGCAAGGTAATGCGAGAGCTTCCATTTCAGATTTTTTTTAAAAACCTCCATGAGGAATACCAAGGAGGTTAAAAGACATAGGTGACCCCTCCGTCATAGGAATCGGTATAACATGAAAGTAAAACGTGTCCTTGCAGAAGTAGTTGAATGTTTGTTATACATTAAACAGAGCTTGCACAATCTCTAATATTGTTTGGCAGCTATTCGCCTGGTATTTCACCGATGGCGGCGCTGCGAACGGCGCTCCGGTGACGCAAAGGCGAGGATTCCGCTTTTGCCGTCTGCTAGGCTCTGGCTAAAACAGCAGCATTTTCGTTAATGTTCGCTCGCATCGCACGGCGTTCCTCAACTACTAGCTGTATTTTCTTATACTGATAGTTGTTTCGATGACTGCTAGTATTACAAGAGGTTAAGAAGCGTTATGTACCCACAGCTATTGCGGTCAGGATCATGCCCCCGAGTTCGTAGCGTCACTCACTTAGGTGAAAGCGCGAACGTAACGCCAAGGGAGTCAAAAAGAGTGTACGCTGCTTTAGAAGCGAATCGCGATCAATTTTATGGTTTATTCGCAAAAGTTAGCGTTGTGTAAACAGACTTGAGGAGAATGAAAATTCACACTCCACTCTCAATTGTAGTCATGTGGACCTGTGTACAAGAACGTTTGCCGACAAAATAAAATTGACAATTTCACCGACCAGCGGGCTATTGCGGACAACTAGCATAGACTGGGCGAGTTGGGTGCACATTAAGCTTGCTACACGCGCTATCGGCTCCGAAGGAAACGCCAGCAGTGGCACGCGTGGTACAGTTCGCACCCTTATGATTAGAGATCGATGCGCTCATGCGGTTTGCCGCTCGTGAGCCACATTCATGCTCTCAATCGCGCAGTGCTGCCTAATCGGGCCCCGGTCAACGGTGACGACAGGACGACGCGCACTATCTAATGCTTGAACACCGCGCTCCGCTGTTCGTGTTTCATTTGACACCGACAGTACAGCTTGGTCAACAGTAGGAAATATCGGAGAATGTGTCCAGGAAGAGGAGAAAGAAAGCTCTTTCCCACGATTCTTCTGGCCCCTTTGGCTGGTTACTGTTATTCTTTACCGCGTTGCAACAAGATGGACTATTTTAAGGCGAAAACCTTAAATTCCTCATAAAATGCGAAAACTGACCGTCGGCATCCCGCGTCGGCAGTGTCAACACGAGTGATGCAAAGAATCATCACATGATGACGTCATCATGACATCACACGCCGCCAACATTTGTGACGTCATAACGTCACGTCACATGATGACGTCATCACATGACATCGCCACTTCGCATTGCCTCCGTGATCGATGGGCCGATCACGGAGGCAATGCAAAACCAGGTGATGCGTAGAAAGCTTGCAATTCCTCCGATCCTCGAGGCAGTGCAAAACAGCGTTTAGTCCAGAAAGCATTCGGAGGTAGGCGGGGAAGGAACAATACATTGACTGAAGAAAAAGAAGAAGGGGAAGACCTTCGCCTTCGAATCATCTTAGGCAAATGCATAAAAAACCCTGTGAGTCTTTTTTAGTACAGTGATCGCACCACACCCTATCAAGGGTCGATCGTTGATAGTGATTTACACTATTTCATTTCAAATGCATCTTATTACGACTTCCGATGCGAAAGCTTTGTATTTATCTACGTTAGTACGATTACACTAATTATGTTCAGCATACTTTCAGACGACCGTGAGCGAGTCAGCAAACGTCGATTTATTAACGTAGGGATTAAAATATGTTGCAAAAAAAAAATCTCTACACAAGCTACTAATATTTCATACCACCGTCTTGCATCCCCTTTTGAATCATGCTCTCAACCTAATTATTTCTTTTTTAAATTCCATAACTTACGACGCGCTGACACAGCAGCTGCTGGATTTAATCAAAGGTTGTTGCCTGTAACGACCATTTAATTTATTTGAATGAAATCGCATGTCGTTTCTAATGCGCTTAAAACTCCGAACAAAGGAACTGAACCGAAGGAGCAGGCTTGGAAACCGAACACGCGCACCACGCGGTATACATATGTTCTGCCATAACGCAGACACGGAAGCCGAGGCCCTAACGCTGAAGTCAGTGATCAAAAACGGGTCGGAAAGTCATTTTGAGTGCTCCGCGGCCACAGAACAGTCGCGAAAATAAATCGTTGCCATACATGCAGATGTACAAATTGATGGCTAGCAGACTACACCAGGAGCAATGGACACTGAACGTGCTCCTGACGGCAGCACCGCTCTATTTCCCTCGGCATTATGCTTGAACATTCAGTACAAATTGCGTTATGAATTTGCCTACTAAGTTTCAATAACTCGAGCAGGACAGACTAGCCGGCAGTTTCGAGCTGCCTTCACGTAGCGAGCGTGTGCGCGAAGAGCGGCACGCGAGTCCTCTCTCTGACGTCACACGCGAGAAGGCGCCACTCAAAGATCTCGAGGCTAATAGCGCCGTTCAGCGTGGATGCACCCACGTTGACGCTTAGTGATACATCACCATCCCGGCGACTGACGTCCATGATGAATGATTAAACCAGTGCTGGGCAGTATCGAAGATACATGTATCTTAGATACTATATTAATACTACCTTAGATACTGTTTGGGTATCTTGTATCTGTATCGCGATACGCGTCGCAAAACGAGTATCTGTATCTGTATTTCCGATACATTCAATAGTGTATCGTGTATCTTAAGATACAGGATACTGCGACAGAAACGCCACCATGAGGAACAAAATTACACCATCTCCCGCTAAAGGGAACCATGTGTAGATGTGAAGCAGCGGGCGCTAACGCTTACACTGGCGGCGGCGTTGACGCTGGCGCTCATCGCAGCGTTGCGCAGGAGAAAAAACTGGGGAGGCGCAAAGCACGCAGTGATGGAGCGGTGTTTCCTACTGGAACATGCCAATCGCTGCTAATGGGCAATGAGAGATAAAAGACTCCGACTGGACACAGAGTCCCGCAGTCCGCTTTTAGTTAACGCGCACGCTGCGAATTTTTTTTCAACAACGCACAGGAGAAATCTCCCACCGGCACCACCTTGGAGGTCAAGATCCACTGCCATATATACGGGGTGGCCAGCGAACGGTTGTGCAGCGCGAGCAGTCGGTTTTTTCAACGAAGAAACTCGCTAGCAGACGCTGCCTGCGTCGGCGTCGCGAGGCGAGAGAGGGGGGGAGCGTAGGGGAGGAGAGAGAGGGGGGGGGGACCCGCATGCGCAGTGCGAGTGCGGACGCCGCGGGCAGGGATGCCTAGAGGAGAGAGGGGGGAGGGGAGAGAGGAGGAGAGGCGCATGCGCAGTGAGGGTGTGGTTGCCGCGGGGGAGGGATGCCTAGAGGAGAGAGAGGGGGGAAAGGAGGTTTTTAGATGCGAAGCATCTTATGCTCGGGGCTCCCGTGTCCGTCCCGCGTCCCGCGTCCCCCCATCCCCCGTCCGCCGTCCCCCGTCCCCCCGTCCCGCGTCCGGCCACTTTCATGAAGTAGGGAAGCACCCATTATGTGAACCAGAACACTGTAGTAATATGAAGGCCGTCAACCCTACCACAGTCATCAGAGTCATGGCCGAGAGCACAGAGAGGCTGCTTAGCAATGGCTAGGCAGGTGTTTGTCGCCCAGGTTGACCCCATTCCTTGAGTCATGGCCGAGAGCACAGAGAGGCTGCTTAGCAATGGCTAGGCAGGTGGTGTCTGTCGCCCAGGTTGACCCCATTCCTTAATCTTGCTTGCATGTGTTTGGAGGCGGCTTAGTCCGTCCCTCCTTCCCGCGTCCCACACCACCTCAGCGCATGCACGTCCCCTCCCCCCTCTCTCTCCCACGCTCACCCCCTTTCTCTCCTCTAGGAATCCTCTACTCTACGGAGCGGCCCCCGCGTCCCACAGCGCATGCGCGTCCTCTCCCCCCTCTCTCCTCTAAGAATCCTCTACTCCACGGAGCGGCTCCCGCGTCCCACACCCCCACAGGGCATGCACGTCCCCTCCCCCCCTCTCCTCTTCTACGGTCCCCCCCCCCGTCCTTTCATCTAGGAATCGTCTACGGAGCGGCGCGCACGACAGGTGGTGTGACAGCTGCATACTCCGCTGGGGGCATCACGGTAGTTCCGCGGTATGAAAATGACGGAGCGCGCGCGCCTCATTCTCTCTCCTGTGCAGCGCCGCGATGAGCGCCCGGACCACTGCCGTGAAATGAGAGCGGCGACGCTCCTCCCGCTCAAGCTAATTACCTCCCCGTTGCTTCGCATCCACACATGGTTCCCTTTAGCGGGAGATGGGGAATTTTTTTTATTTAGCTTTTTTGAAAGGGTTTGCGCATGCGCAGTAAGGGTGGTCACGCGGCACACCACCACCACCACCACCGGATTAAGCTTCGCCATAAGATGCTTCACATCTAATAAACGTCGGCTGAACTCTGCTTCTCAAACTGGAACTTCTGCCACTAGCCACCTCAATAAAACTAACGACCGTGACATTCCTTTGTCTTTCCGCCAGAGTGCTCCAGTGAGCATAGGCGATGGTCTATACGTGTCCCTATTGGTGGAGCAGTCATGTGATGGCGCTCGAGCCATCTCGACAAAAGAAGCGTGCGAACGTCTACGTGCAGCCTACCTTTAGTTTCTCGATGTTTTCTTTCTTTTTAGTTGTGTCGGTGCCATGAACCTTGTTTGTAGCCAAGCTACTGTGCTGCGTATTCCAACGCGTGCGGCGTCTTTTTCTCAAATTAGGATGCGGGTATAGTGTCGTTATCGAAGTTTGTCTTGCTTGGTGCTTCGTTCCAAAGTCTCAAGAATGCAAGAATGGAGTTGCTTTGCGTCTCGCGGCTTTCACACAGAGATTTGAAAGATGTTGTGGATGTAAGCGTGACTTACATACGATGATATTGACTCATATGATAAATAGGTTTTAACAACCGTCGCACCAGTGGTGTCGATGCTAGATGCAATAGAGCACGCATTTACGTAACGGAAGATATTTTGGCGCTCGGTATTTTTGTTCTTTGCGCTAACTTATTCAAGAAGTTTTGTTAATGACAGCTTGATTGATAGCACAAGTGCTCTTTGCTGTCCTCTGATTGCATCCCGCACATTGCCTATGCCTCTGTATAGTTTTTGCCCATTTGTTGACTAATACGTCTTTTGTAACCTCATCCTCACTTCCTTCTCTGATCTATAATTATTTTTAATTGTCTGCGTCATTGTTACTATTTACATATCTACACTCCATGTGAGTTTACTGTTATGTTCAGGCGATGTTGAGGGCAAAGGTAAAATAACCTGAGCTTGCTTAGAGCACACAGTGACAAAAATGCTGCTTATGATTTCATAAAACACCAAAATATGGCTTGCATTATAATAATAGACTTTATCAGAAAAAAATCTTAATGGCCTTGAGAGGAGGATTTGAGAAACATAATACCAAGTATTCCGTTTCTCTCATGAGCTTCCCCACGAGCCTTTTTGTGCTATTTTCCGCAGGCACTCATTTTTTCTATTGTCTGAGTTTAACACCTAAGTTGACGATACATCATGCTCTATTTTAATAGCTGTCAGATGTACCGCCTTTATCGCGTTTATAAAGGTTGTTTCGCGTAACTGGAACCAAATATATACAATAAGTATAGTAAACCTCGACTGAATAAAACCAACGATTGGGTTTACTGCCATTTGGCTCACGTTATGGTATTTTTTACATTGCGCCTAATTTCTTAACTAAGATGAATTACGTAACATTCTTGTTATTCGGTTTAGAGACAAGTGCGTTTCGTTACTTTGTAGAGGGCATTCCGAAACGACCAATCTGATTTTTTATGGAAAGATTCATGCTGTACGTAGTGATTTCTCTGGCGTTTTTTGTGCTGCAGCGCTCTCAGACCTGCTGGGAGCGAGACGACCGGCACGTCGACCGCGGCGAAATGAGCGGCCGCGGCTTTAGGCATCGGCACCACAGCGCGTCAACATTTCTGACCGCCACACACGGCAAAGAAACACCAACGTCCCTGAGAAGCGATAGGCTTACGGTCCGCGCACCGGAGTAGCAGCTTGTTCTCGGCGTTGCCGTTTTGCCTTTCGCGGGCGAGAGCGCGTTCACAATCGTTTTTAAATGCGAATGCATTTCATAGTCGGGCTATGTCAGGCATCCGGCGTTGTCCGGCGTTGTCCGGCGTTGTCCAGCGTTGTCCGCGGAGGAGGATAGGTTGAGGAGGTAAGCGCCGGCAGGTGTTAGATGTGAAGCATCTTATGGCGAAGCTTAATCCGGTGGTGGTGGTGGGCGGCTTGACCACCCATACTGCGCATGCGCAAGCCCTTTAAAAAATATAAATAAAAACCTCCTCTCCCTCTCTCTCCTCAAGGCATCCCTCCCCGCGCTCCCACTGCGCATGCGCGTCCCCCCTCTCTCTCCTCTAATACGCTACCCCCTCCCTCCTCTAGGCATCCCTGCCCACAGCGTCCACACCCCCACTGCGCATGCGCGTCCCCCCCTCTCTCTCCTCTCCTACGCTACCCCCCTCTCTCGCCTCGCGACGCCGACGCAGGCAGCGTCTGCTAGCGAGTTTCTTGGTTGAAAAAACCGACTGCTCGCGCTGCACAACCGTTCACTGTCCATCCCGTATATATGGCAATGGATCTTGACCTCCAAGGTGGTGCCGGTGGGAGATTTCTCCTGTGCGTTGTTGAACAATAAAAATTCGCAGCGTGCGCGTTAACTAAAAGCCGACTGCGGGTCTCTGTGTCCAGTCGGAGTCTTCTGTCTCTCATTGCCCATTAGCAGCGATTGGCATGTTCCAGTAGGAAACACCGCTCCATCGCTGCGTGCTTTACGCATCTCCAGTTTTAAATGCGAATGCATTTCAAGTGCGTGAGGGCGCTCGCATCGCGGGAGCTCGGCGGAGCTATATATGAAAAAAAAATTTAAAAAATTAAAAAAAAAGAAAAAAAAGGAAAAAGAACAAAAAGAATAAAAAAATAAATAAAAAAAGAAGAAAAAACAGAACAAAAGCAAAAAAAAAACAGGCGCTGCGCCGTGCTCCCGACCGGGCTGCAGAAATTAGGCGCCTTTTCCTTTCCTCGAACCACAACCACCATATATAAATGGAGTGAAGCGCGCGCGAAATGCATTCGCATTTGCTCACGATTCCCTTCGGGGAGGTGGGGGGCATTTTTATCCATGGTAGAAACAGAATGTGTGGTGTGGACCGCGCTTATTCTTCATCGTCATCATCGTCATCGTCATGGCGTATAATGGTTACCTTGCATGTGCTGTGCCGTGATGGCAGCGTCATCGTCATCGCACTAGCGTGGCTACACCGGGGGAGTGATGGACAAGCCTCGATCTTAACCCCTAAAACGACCTTAAATCAACCATTTTTTACTGATATGGCTTGGACCAATACAACCAGGGAACACACGTAGAAAAAATTGTTTCCACGGAGTGTTCGGTCGGCAAAGCTCGCTGCGCAGCGTAATGCATGTGCAGTGGGATCGAAACCAGGGAAAGCGCTTGACTGCGCCGCCAAAGACTCACGAAAGCTGTCAGTACTAGATAAGCGCGTCCACTGTGCCCTCGGCGAAGCATCACAGTCATTCATGTCAAGAATCTAATGATTTGATACACCGGCATCTGAACAGTCATTACATGGGGGCAAAGGCAGGGTCATTACACTAATCTCGATGAAACGATGAAACGTACACTTCAAAGGCGAAATACCACTGTCAAGATACCTCAAAGTTCTTATGCACTCAATGTGCTTGTCGAATAGCTGAGACAAACGTTAGTCAATCTAAGCTTAAAACAAACCACGTAAAATACGAACACGCCAGGACACTGCTTATTTTTTATCTACAAGTAGAGGTATACCTAAGCGTTCTATCCAGGTCTTTCAATCATTGTGCTATGTTTTCATGTTTGTTGGTTGTTTACATTTTTTATTTTGATTTTAGATTGTTCACATCACATGTGCACAAAATGTGTCTTCTACGACTCGGCGAAGGAAATGAACGCATCGTTGTAAGTAGCTCCAGTGCACGTAATGTGCCTCCTTTCCTCCTTGTATACCTCTTCACGCTGATATCTCCCCAATAATAGTATGAATTATTGGGGTTTAACATTCCAAAAACCACGATATGATAATGACAGACGCCGAAGTGTAGGGCTCCCGAGATAGATTTCCACCACCTGGAGTTATTTAACGTGCACCTAAATCTAAGTACACGGGCTTCAAGCATTTTCGCCTCCATCGATAATGCGGCCGCCGCAGCCGGGATTCGATCCCGCGACCTGCTGGTCAGCAGTTGAGCACCATAAACACTAGACTACCGAGGCGTATCCATTGATATCTCCCTAAGAATCTAGAATAACAGTATTGTTTTTCCGCTGGCGCGAATGGTAGTTGGAGGCCCGAATACTTACTGAACACATATTTCGAAAGCTTACATGAAACTGTCAAAAGGACAGATACCTAAGCAATGTGCACAGAGCAAGACTCATGGCCAAACTTCAAAGCCATTTTAGAAATCTATAGGTTCGTTGCAACTAGGAAAAAAAAAAAAAGCACTGACCTTAATTGTGCTTCGCGCTCTTATTTATCACTGTGCTCGCATAATTTTTTTTTTTCATTTTCCGAAGTCGTCTTCGATTCATTTAAAAGGGCGCGCCGCAAATTTCGTCCTTGGTGAGCGCATGCCGCATCTGCAGCTTCCGGTCGCGTCCATGTGATTATTTCCAGCACAAATGAAACGCTTGAAATGCAGTTAAACACATTCATTGCTTTCCGTCGTTCGAACGCACGCATCCTATAGTAAAAATAAACATTCCCACTGCACTTGAAGCAAACATTTCACGGCAGTAAATTTCACATATTTACGTTCAAAGCATATGCAAACGAACGTTTCATGGGTTAACAGAACGAGCGCAGCTTCTTCGGCCGTAAAATCTTTGCTGTAAGTTTTTGTAACTGAAGATAACGTGATTGTTTTTCCCGGTAGTTATGTCATATATATATATATATATATATATATATATATATATATATATAGTATTCTCTGACGAAGGCGGCGCCACGGCCGAAACGTTGGGCATAAATGTATTGCTCTCCCGTACGTGTACCCGTTTTTTTCTTATACATACCGAACCCCCTGAACTTTCCTGCTGAATATATATATATATATATATATATATATATATATATATATATATATATATATATATATATATATATATATATATATATATATATATCCTAGAACACTTCTACCACAACGTTTCCGACATTTCGGGCGAACTAATCGGCTGACGCGACAGAACATCTTAGAGATTATGTATTTTGTCTGCGAGTAATGATGAAGTTGGGTATTATATGCGCCAAAATAGAAGTTTAAGGTAGCCATAATATTGTCATGGAGACAGTCTCAAAGTTTCGTCACCACACGGGGTAGCTCCGTAAAGTAGCCAATCGGCGCAATGCAGCCATCAATGGCAACTGTGCGAGTGGTTATTAGTGTCCCAGCGTGCAGCGCGGATGCGCGGGGACACAAACACTACCGCGTATCCGTACGGGAGAGTTGTGGGGTCTCGTAATGAGAGCGCCGCTCTCGAACCACACGGAGACAGTAGACACGGTCAAACCAAACCAAACATCGTGTACATTTATTCACTTCCTTTTACATAAACAAGCTCGCTAGCCGAATCAGGTACATCACTAGTGATCAACACGCTAAAAAAACATTATACAATGTTCCACTACACTCAATCAACGTAACAACAAACACAAGGTAACGCGAAGGTGGCGTCGCCGATGGTCGACTCACCACGAGGGGTCCACGGGAAACGACCCGCGGCTACCGCATCCCGTGGATCCCCCCGCCGGAGACGTCCATCCCGATCGCCGCCCCAACGCCAAAGAGACTCTGTAACTTTTCCCGTGCGCCCACCTAGCTTCGCCGCCGAGCGGTGCCGCTGTCGCTGGCGCGCTAACCTTAACAATGATGATGATAACCCGCGCGAGCACAACGCCACCTTCCGCTCGGCGACTGTTAACCCGAACTGCGGCTTATCCGCGAGACGCGCGCGCGCCATGAGGTGCAAAGACCTTACAGGGGGTGGTAGCACCCCCCACAGAGTCGAATTTCACCTCAACAGTCCGGAGTCACGCTACCTGAAGCGAAACCTCCCGTACGATGTCGCTGGTAGAAATGCCCGTCGTTTTCTGCTCCGGCTCTGCGGCAATAGTCATGCTCGCAGAATGGTGAGAACCGCGAAGGGGCGCAGCGCAAGTTACTGGCCCCCCACTGACTGACACGGGCTAACCACTGAAGCAAGGTATGGAGTCGGGCTAGTTGGTATTCCGTGTTTAAAAGTTTCAGCACAAAAAGAAACAAAAGCGTATGCAGTAGACAAAGAGGCAACAAAGACAAGAGCAGACGATCAAATTGAACTCGAAGGAAATCTCGGTTGAGTCTTGTTTGCCGCAGCAGCAGCTGCATCGGCAGAAACATTTATTGAAGCAATCGTGCGCACAAGGTCCCGCATTTGATTACGCATTAATGATATGATTACGCATTAATGAGTGGGCGTGTGAACAGCACTACGATGCGGTTCACTAATCCGTTCTGCTTTGTCGTCCAGGTTACGGCATGGATTCACTTCAGCGCCGTATCGCCGTCTTCAACAAGTGATACCAGCAAGTTGTCCTGTCACCCCAACGACTCGGCTTGGCTGCGCGACAGGCGCACTTTCACGGTCATCCCTACACCATTCCAAGGATTTGGATCGACGACGACATCACCTACCGCTGCCTATATGAAGAGCTGGTGGAACCCCGGCGCCCTTAGTGGGCGTGTGAACAGCACTACGATGCGGTTCACTAATCCGTTCTGCTTTGTCGTCCAGGTTACGGCATGGATTCACTTCAGCGCCGTATCGCCGTCTTCAACAAGTGATACCAGCAAGTTGTCCTGTCACCCCAACGACTCGGCTTGGCTGCGCGACAGGCGCACTTTCACGGTCATCCCTACACCATTCCAAGGATTTGGATCGACGACGACATCACCTACCGCTGCCTATATGAAGAGCTGGTGGAACCCCGGCGCCCTTAGTGGGCGTGTGAACAGCACTACGATGCGGTTCACTAATCCGTTCTGCTTTGTCGTCCAGGTTAGTTCTGTTACATCTCTGTACGCTAAGAAGTCGAATAACGTTTGTCTGTTGCTGTTCCCACGCCCGGGAGTTTTGCTTTGCGTTTTTCATGAGTGCTTTGACGTTGCAACGCAACTGCTTATGCTGTCCGGTGACGTTGAGCTGAACCCTGGGCCCAATACGAGAGGCCAAGTACAGAGCCCTCTCCCCGATTACCAGGCTAAGTTGAATGAGATGTTCGCGATACTACAAACTGTAAATACACGTACCGAAAAAAATGGAGGACCAAACGGATTTAATAAAATCTGTTGATGAGCTTAAAAAAACACAGGCAAATTTTCAAGAAAGTCTTACTGTTTTCGACAAACGATTAACGGAAGTAGAGCGCAAAACGGTCGCCTTTGAGGAAGTAGAGGAAGAGATACAGCGTCTTCGTCAGTCGATTAGCCATCTTTGTAGCGAAAACGTTCAGTGGCGTGCTAAGCAAGCTGAGCATGAGGACAGACAGCGGCGAGACAACCTTTTATTCTTTGGCCTACCTGATGCCCAGTCAGAGTCCTGGGCTCAGTCAGAGGAAAAGCTGGTCAAGGTGCTTTCAACCAAATTGAAAATGTCGCCCTCTGAAATATTAATCGAAAGAGCACACAGGCTTGGTGGCTATACTTCAAATAAATGCCGGCCAATCATTGCCAAATTCTCTTCTTACAAGGTAAAACAGCAAATACTCCTCAGCAGTTCTAAGCTGAAGGAAGAAAATATCACTGTTAGTGAAGACTATTCACCAGCTACTCGCCTTGCTAGAAAGAAACTGGCCGAATATGGTAAAACCCAACCCGCAAGTTTTAAGCTACGTTTCAACAAACTGTACATCAACAAAAAAAAGGCTACACTTATGATCCCTCTGCTGATTGCGTGCGTGAAATCACTAGTGCCTTTAAGCCATCAGTCGAAACTTCAGGTGCCGTGCACGAACCACCTAATGCATCTGTGTCACCCACCAATAAATAGCGCTGCGCGAGGGGAAGTGGACCGAAGTTAACAGCCATTAACAAAGTTTCCATTCTTTTCACTAATATTCGAAGCCTAATTCCAAAGCGCGACGACCTCTGCTCTGCTATCGATGCCTCTGACGCCGACATAATCTGTCTTACTGAAACCTGGTTGTCTGCGCAGGTTGATAGCAGCGAATTGTTCGATTGCAAAAAACACTACAACGTCTATCGTTGTGACATAGGTACTAGATGTGGCGGAGGCGTGCTTATCGCGGTTTCTGACGCAATATTGTCTTTTCCAATACATCTTACTAACGCTTTAGAACTTGTTCTGGTGGAAATACAAACGTGTTCTAAGAAACTAATATTGGGCGTTTGCTATCGACCACCATCCTGTCCACCCACGTTTGTTGACGAGCTTCATGAAGTCATTTCTATGATAACAGTGCGGTATCCGAATAGTCCGCTCCTTTTACTAGGCGATTTTAATTTCCCGAATATAGTTTGGTCCAACGTGCATTCCACTTGTCATCCTTTCTCTAGCATGGGCGACGCGTTTCTGAATTTATGTAACGTCTCCAACTTGTCCCAGCTAGTAACGCAGGCAACAAGAATTACGTCTACCACGTCTAACATTCTGGATCTGGTACTCACCACTGCGCCTGATCTTTTGCATCCCGTATCCTACCTACCTGGGCTAAGCGACCACTTGCTGCTTCATTTTTCTTTCGCCTGCACCGTGCCTCACAATGGTAATCACAAGAAATATATTCGAGACTATAAACACGCCGATTTCGATGCTATTAATCATGATCTCTCTGCTTTTTTGGGTGATTACTTGCACAACTTTCATGATCGTTCCGTGAATACTAACTGGGTTTTATTCAAAGAAAAAGCTCTATCACTCATAGAAAAATATTTCCCACGCATAGTCATCACATCTAACCGGCAGTCGCCATGGTTCAATCAATTGCTAAAAAGACTACGCAATAAGAAAAAACGCAATTTCCGTTCTGCAAAACTAACCGGCACTCAAGAACGTTGGAGTGCTTATTATGCAGTGGCTATTGAATACAAACAAGCCCTTAAGCATGCCAAAGATTTTTTTTTCAACACTACATTACCATCACTTTTAATTACTAACCCTAAGCAATTTTGGAACGTAGTTAACAAAAGAGACAATTCACCGATTATCCTTAAAGACTCAAGCGATCACCTAATCAAACTTGATGAATCCGCGAATGTTCTTAACTCTGTATTCGTCTCTGCTTTTTCAAAAATTGTGTGTTCTGTTTCACCCACTTATGCCGGTACTGACTTTTTAACAATGGACCCCATTGTCTTCGATATAGCTGGAATAGAAAAAATAATACAAAACCTAAAAAGTTTCTTCATCATGTGGCGTCGATGATATTAACTCAAAGTTTTTAATTAAGACTAAAGTGTACAGTGCCATAATTCTTGCTAATGTATTTCAACAATCGCTTCATACCGGTTGCATTCCGGAAGACTGGAAGGTTGGGAGGGTGATTCCCTTGCACAAGTCTGGGGATAAGCACTCACCATATAATTATCGACCAATCTCACTTACGTGCATTTCATGTAAAATCATGGAACATGTTATCTCACCTCGCATCATTTCTACAGTCAAATGCCTTTTTTACAGATCATCAGCATGGATTCCGCAAGTCATTTCCATGCGAAACACAACTTTTGTCGTTTACACATGACATAAATTCCATCCTTGACGGGGGTGCCATTGTTGACTGCATATTCCTCGACTTTTCAAAAGCGTTTGACAAGGTTTCTCATCAACTGCTTCTTTTCAAACTAAGTAAACTTAACCTGGATCCTGATGTTCTTCAATGGCTGCACTCTTTCCTCACTCATCGTTCACAATTTGTCACAGTTAATAACACTTCATCCATCACTTCTGCTGTTCAATCAGGCGTGCCTCAAGGCTCGGTACTGGGACCCTTGCTCTTCCTTATCTATATAAACGACTTACCTGATAATTTACGTTCATCAATTAACCTGTTCGCTGATGACTGCGTTATATACCGTGTTATTAACAACGACTGCGATGTAGATCTTCTTCAATCTGATATAAACCATGTTCGTGACTGGACTAACACGTGGAACATGGAATTAAACACTAAAAAATGCAAGCACATGCGTGTTTCTCGTCGCAATACTACACTGCCATACTATCATCTTAACAATAGTAACCTCGAATCCGTGTCATCTTACAAATATTTAGGCGTACTTATCTCTTCTGATCTGTCTTGGAAAATGCATGTAGATCACATAACTAATAACGCTAATCGCATGCTGGGTTATATACGCCGCAATTTTTACGTTTCTTCTAGTTCTGTGAAATTACTTCTTTATAAATCTTTGGTTCGCTCCAAACTGGAATATGCTGCATCTGTATGGGACCCCAGCCAAGAATCACTCATCTCTCAGCTCGAATCTGTCCAGAGTCGGGCTGCTCGTTTCATCCTTTCTAACTATCATCGCACCTCCAGCGTCACTTCCATGAAAACAAGCTTGTCATTGCCTCTGCTATCAGAACGTAGAAAAATGTTTCGCCTCTGCCTGTTCCACAAGATATATTATGGCAATCCCATCCTCAAGAATAAATTGATAACACCTGCTTCGTACGTATCTGCCCGCATCGACCATCGTCATAAGGTTGGTATTCCCTCATGCCGCACCAACCATTTCTTCAATTCATTCATCCCCCGTACTACAGCAAGTTGGAATCACCTTCCCCGATCGGTAGTCGAGATTAATGATAATACTAAGTTCAAGGCTGCCTTAAATAACCTGCTATCGTTTTGAAGCTATTATTTTTGTACCATTGTATTCCTTTACCTTTTTGAGCGTCCTTTTAGTTTTCCTCTTTTGTTTGCGCCAATATCTTCACATGTTGTATTCCTCGGTTCATAAGCACGTGCTGGTGCTTTGAGTGCTATTTTTTGTATCTTTGCTGTAAAGTACCTTTTTTACGCTTTATATTTTTAATCAATGTTCTTGTTGTTTTTGGACTGTGCGCTGTTTATTGTCAATTTTCTTCATAATTTTTATGTAACCACCCAAGTTTTTCTTTTCCCGTTTCTTTTAAAACATGTTGTACTACGAATGTAACCCACTCCCCCTCTGTAATGCCCTCGGGCCCTGAGGGTACTGAAATAAATAAATAAATAAATAAATAAATAAATAAATAAATAAATAAATAAATAAATAAATAAATAAATAAATAAATAAATAAATAATATCTGAGGTTCAACCTACCAAAACCACGGCATGATTATGAGAGACGCCGTAGTGGAGGGCTCCGGAAATTTCGAACACCTGGTGTTCTTTAACTTTCACTGGCATCGCACAACACACGGGCCTCTGCCATTTCGCCTCCATCGAAATGTGACCGCCGCGGCCGGGATCGAACCCGAGACCTTTGGGTCAACAGCCGAGCACCAAAACCGCTGCTTCACCGTGGCGGGCTTGATTCTCTATTGATTAGTGTATGGGTGCCACTGGTTACTGCGGTTGCAGAGCTATTTATACAGGAAAATGCAGATAAGCGGTTCACCGAGCCGATGCCAGATGCACGTAAGGCCAAACAATTTCATGAAAAGTGACCGGAATGTAAACTCGGCGTCAAAATTTAGAAGCACGCAAGGTCTGAGAAACCTTTCAATTTCCCAGCAGTTCGTGACTGTATTCGGAGAAATCGCACAGTACATGTTGCTAGTGCGTTTTGGAACAGGCCGAAAATCGAATTCCAAGGGTGCCTGCCGAAGCAATGACAATATCCGGCGTTTTTTTTTTTTTTTTTTTTTTTTTTTTTTTTGGTCCATAAACTTCTGACACTGAATGCATGTTTCCCACTTGCAATATACGACATAGGCATGCATGTTTGTTGTTTTGTCTTTTTAATCCTGCGTGACTCACTTTTAAAAAGAGCCAATAAAACAATCACTAAGTTTCTAAACATCACGCCGTGGCCTACGGAAAGTGTTGGTTAGTTGTCTGTGCTTGAATAAACCCGGTCACATCAAAAGTGAATGAATGAGCGCATATGGCAATGCCCGCCACCGAAAAAGCATCGTCCCGATGCTGCAAAAGTAAACGAATTCGAAGAAAGAAACGTATACATGAATTTAGGGAAGCACAAAAACAATTGAGAAAATGAAGTTCTAAAAGTTTGCTAGCGTACATAGAACGGCCTAAGGCGCACTACATGTACGACCTCGGGGCGTACCTAGCGCCTCTGAGAGTTCGTCATGCCTTCCAGGACAGTCGTCCAGGACAACGTCGCAGTCGAGTGCGCCGAGACGTCGAAGCATCGTGTACGGCATCGTCGAAGCAGCCTCTCGCTAAGTCCACGTCGGCGTATCGGCGTCCAGACCTATACACACGGTCGCCAGATTGGTATTCCGTGTGACGTTGTCGAGGATTGTAGTCCTCTGCTGATTCTTGATACGTAGGTGGGCGAGCTATCGAACTTCTCCGGCGCGTTTCAAATAAGCGGCGACGTCCAGATTGTCTTGGTCGGTGGTAGCTGGCAGTATTGCGTCGAGTGTTTTGCTGGGCTCCTTCCGTAGAACAACTTGTGTGGCGCCATGCGCGTTCTTTCATGCACTACCGAGTTTTAAGCGAGGTTACATACAGATGGAAAGCGTCCTAAGTCTTGTGTTCGACGTCGACGTAGATTGCCACCATGGCGGCGAGGGTTTTATTCGGACGCTCGGTGAGGCCATTCGTCTGCGGCTGGCAAGAAGCTGTCCTTCGGTGAGCTGTCTGGTTGTATTTCAAAATCCCTTGCGTTAGGTCTGCGGTAAAAGCCATATCCCTGACGGTGATCAGCACTTCTGGGACGCCGTGACGCAGTAGGCTGTTCTCGACGAAGAACTTCGTTACCTAAGCGGCACTACCTTAGGCAGAGCCCTGGTTTCGGCGTAGCGGGAGAAGTAGTCCGTAGTTACGACGATCCACTTGTTTCCGGGCGTTGACTACGGAAATGGCCCCAGCAGGTCCATTCCGATAAGCGGGAAGAGTCGACACGGTGAATCGACTGGCTAAAGAAATCCCGTTGGACTTGTCAGCAGTGCCTTGAATCGCCGTGGTTATTTACTTCTCGGGTAGGAGCCCGTATTTAGCGGTAGCTCTTTCTGCCACTGGTTTGCGCGTTGATCCGGGAGGGCTTTGGCGTCGTCTTTACGGCTCGGGTTTGGTTCACGGCTTCTAAGTGCGCCGCACTTTAGAGGCCCGGGCTGTCGTGTGCTGTCGTATGCTATCGTCGTCTGACGTAGCTAGGCGTAACGCAGGCAAAACCATGTAGAGCGTAGCCAGCAATAGGAGTTTGAGTGCGCGCTCGCGCCAAGGAGAAGTCTTCTTCTTCTTGATATATGTTGCGCAATATTGCGCTGCATAGCCGTAACAGGTGGGACACTCACGAAGGCACAGAAAAAAAAAAAAAAAAACACTGCCAGAACAGGTGGGCCCCCACCTGTTCTGGTTGTGTTTTTTTTTTTTTCCTGAGCCTTCGCGAGTGATCCCACCTGTTACGGCTATGCAGCGCAATATTGCGCAACATATATGAAGCTTGTACGAACTAGCCCAAAGGAGTGCTTTACTTTTTCCTCTCCTTCTTCCAGCGCCATGATGATAGTATTAAGTGCCGAGCACCTCAGGGGCCCGGGCTGTCGTATGCTGCCGTCACTTGGCGTAACGGAGGCAAAACCACGCATAAAAATAGAAAAGAAAAGAAGAAGCAAGCGAGAAATAGAGAGGCAGAGAAAAAAAGGAAGAAATAGGAAGAAAAACTGATATAGATTAAAATAAAAACAGGAAAAATACAGAAACCTGGAAAAGAAAAAAAAGAGAGGAGGAAAGAAAAAGCCGAAGAGAAACAAAGAAGGCTGTCCAGCTCCGCACTTCCTTGAGGCTTGGCACCACTATTGCGAAGCTGCCTTAATTTTTTTTGTGGGTGTCTGGAACATGACTCCATCAATACCTCCACCAGATATCATGTGCTTGCCACGGCGAAGAACGCAAAGCGCCGATAGCAAATATTGCCACGCGCTATTCTTATTTTCACTTTTGTTGTATTCGGTTTTCGCCCACAAAGACCGTCAGCAAAGCTCAAATCAAACCGCGCCTTCTTGTTCTACAACGTTCGCGATTATTGTAGATCGTTTTGTTAAGATTGCGCGCAAGACGCGACCACTCGAGATTATTCCAGAGCGTGTGCGATGACCAGTGATAAGGCTAGAATGTTCGACGCGTGATACATAAAAGCCGGCGCGCTCCAACGAAGTTCAGTTGATCGACGGCCGACGCTCTGTTCGCCGCTATCAGTGTAAACCGTGTGTATTGCTGTAAATTAACTTTCCGTTTACCGGCCACAAGTTCGGCCTAATAAACAGTTTCATCTTGGACACGTCGCCTGCTGCCTTCGTCGACGTCACGACCACGTGACAATATTGTCACGTGGTTGTGACGTGAACAAAGGCAGCAGGCGACGTGTCCAAGATTAAACTCTTTATTTGGCCGAACTTGTGGCCGGTAAACGGAAAGTTAATTTACAGCAATACACACGGTTTACACTGATAGCGGCGAACAGAGCGTCGGCCGTCGATAAAACTGACAAGCGCTGAAGTGCGTCGGCTTTTATGCACTTATCATCGAACATTCTGGCATTATCGCTAGCGGCCGCGTAAGTTCCAGAACTAACTCCGATGTTCGCGTTGAGCACGTAATCTGATCGGAAGGTTCTAACATTATCTAAATAGTTACCAGTAATTCGGGAGCGCTTCGCGCGAGGCAGCAGTTACATTGCGTTGGGACGGTAACACGAAAATAGAAAGAAACGAGTGGGCGTGGCAATATAAAGGGCTTGTTGCCCCGCAAAAGAAGCCACACTCAGGAAGGAAGGAAGCAAACAGAAAGGGGAGAAGGCAGGGAGGTTAACCAGAAAGACTTCCGGTTGGCTACCCTACACTGGGGGGATTAGGGAAGGGGAATAGAAAGATGAGAGAGAGGAGGGAAGAGAAGGAAAAGAGAGAGAGAGGCAGTGAAATTCAGTGCAGTGTGTGGAACTGCACCGCAAGTTAGAGGCGTTCACACAAGCCCGTCCTCCTCAAAAAGCACAAGAGGGCTTTCACTGCCTTGTGGGCTGTCGAGAGATGTGGACGGTGCTGTAATAGCACCTGCACAGAAAGTGGTCGATCATCCAGTCGCCGCAATGCGTTGGCAAGTACTTGTCTCTCTGAGGCAAAACGAGGACAGTGGCCACACTCAAAGTGCAGTGAAAGCGGCAAGCACAGACGTCAGTCGTCGGTAATGCGCTCGTCTGTGAAATTCGTCGGCTTTTATTCATGCCTTATTGAACTTTTCAGCGTTATCGCTTGTGTTCGCGTTAGATCTCAAACAAACTCGGTTACTCGTGGCGGGCGCGTGATCTTGACCCAGCAGCCTGAAACAATCGCAAAGTTACTGAACATAGGGGCGCGGCCTGCGACGAGTGGTGGTAAATGTTTCTTGCGGGGGGAAACCCGATCACATCAAAAGTGAAGGATTAACCGCGCACTATGATTCATCAATTAGATACGCGCTTGGGTTTTCCGTGCTTGCTGGACCAACCAAATTAATAGTGCTTGGAAAAGAATGTGGTAGTCGATCGACGCGGATGTATTCATCCGCATCGCGTCGTCTGCTCAATGTCTCCCTGGCGTCTGCTCGGACGCGTAGGGCGAGTAAAGCGAACAGACGACGTCGGTGAAAAAAAAAATTTAAGGACACTTTGCACATTCCACAGAGTGTTCGGCGAAAGCTTGTCGCCATTCGACTGACTATGCCACGTCTCTTTTAGATGTGAAGCATCTTATGGCGAAGCTTAATCCGGTGGTGCTGGTGGTGGTGGTGGTGTGCCGCGTGCCCACCCTTACTGCGCATGCGCAAACAGTTAAAAAAAATAATAAAAAAAACCTCCTCTCCCCCCTCTCTCTCCTCTAGGCATCCCTCCCCGCGGCAACCACACCCACACTGCGCATGCGCCTCCCTTCCTCTCTCCCCTATTACACTCCCCCCCTCTCTCCATCCCTGCCCGCGGCGTCTAACTCCCCCTGCGCATGCGCGTCCCCCCTCTCTCTCCTCTCCTACGCTCCCCCCCTCTCTCCTCTACGCATCCCTGCCCACGGCGTTCACACTCCCACTGCGCATGCGTGTCACCCCCCTCTCTCTCCTCTCCTACGCTCCTCCCTCTCGCCTCGCGACGCCGACGCAGGCAGCGTCTGCTAGCGACTTTCTTGGTTGAAAAAACCGACTGCTCGCGCTGCACAACCGTTCACTGGCCATCCCGTATATATAGCAATGGATCTTGACCTCCAATGTGGTGCCGGTGGGAGATTTCTCCTGTGCGTTGTTGAACAATAAAAATTCGCAGCGTGCGCGTTAACTAAAAGCGGAGTGCGGGTCTCCGTGTCCAGTCGGAGTCTTCTGTCTCTCATTGCCCATTAGCAGCGATTGGCATGTTCCACTAGGAAAAACTGCTCCATCACTGCCTGCTTTGCGCCTCCCCAGTTTTCTCTCCTGCGCAACGCTGCGATGAGCGCCAGCGTCAACGCCGCCGCCAGTGTAAGCGTTAGCGCCCGCTGCTTCACATCTACACATGGTTCCTTTTAGCGGGAGATGGTGTAATTTTTGTTTTACACTGTCAGTGGGATGGCACAAAAACGGAATGTGCGCGTGTTTTCTTTTTAATTTTTTTACCGCGAATCGCAGCGAGACGCGAGACTAATCTGCCTCCATTCGCATGCGTTCGTATTTTCTTATTCCTTGCGCACCGTGCAAACGCCATCCGCGTTCCAGCGCTTAAATTGACGGGCGCTTTGTAACTTCCAAAGTGTGTTCCGCGAACGCCTGTGTCCATTGAGATGGGATCGGTCGGAATGCACCGCGATGCTCGTGTCTCCCTCCTTGCATGATCAGAAACGCTGGGCACAGCGACGCTACGCAAGCAAAGCGCGAGCGCTGTAGAGTGCGACGCGACCGGCGTCCGTTTGCGCGCCCCGGCGGCCACCTGGCACCGTACCATGCAGGGCTCGGACGGAGGGAAGGACGGACGGACGTACGGGTGGTCGGACGGATGGACGGACGGACGGACGTGAGCATGATACATTAAAGGCTTTCGTGCTTAAAAAAATAATAATAGTAATAATGGCTGCACCCACTGCACCCACCGCAGTTGGTGCCCTCCGCTTAGAATTTATCGAGACGCCATCATGGGCTGTGTGACCCGTAAGTCACACATAGATGCTTGTATTTGCTTCAGCTTAATTAATGTGCTGACACTTCGACAGTAATGTATTCATGACTATATTGCGATAATTCCATGAACAGTTTTAAAATTATCGACGCGTTAGGCTTAGCATGCGTGGCTAGACAAACAGCTTATCTCGCAAATAACGACAAAATGTACCTGATGCTTTGTCCTCAGCGTCAGATGGCACTAAGCGATGGCTCATTCCATCATTTATTTGTTGCTGCCAGTTCAGTGGGCGAATAGCAAGCGCAAGTGCGGATCGAAGCGGACGGTCACGTCGGCATGGGTGCTGCCATGTTGATTTTTTAACACAGTTTCCGGCGGTTACTGATACAGCAATTAAAGGCAGACAACATAAATTCGGAGAAGAATAAATATATAACACAAATCGATGTGACGTAAACGTGCCAAACAAGCGCAAATGTCTCAACCTTGCCAATGGTAAAGTAAATGATTATATCTGGAACTATGTTCTGCTGCGCAAGCATCTACATGGCTTGCTTACACCCCGTAGCCTTGATAGTGTTGAACGGCAGTGGCGAGATTGAGTCTAGGTTGTTATCGATCACAGGTTTTTATGGGAGAGTCGCGGCGTCAACTGTCACTCACCACTCGTAATGCGGGCCGCTGGTCCATGTGTGCGGTACTGCCTTATTGAAACCAAGTGCCATCGGGCGCGACTAGCATAAGTCATTCTCGAAATCCTCCGTGATCGACCCGGTTTTGCTGCCTGTCTAAACAATGTTATGTCAACCTGACCAGTAAACATTTTTGCGAAAAATAAATTACGTTTGCCGCTAACCTTTTACTCAAACGACCGTAAGGTAAAGAAAATGCCTGTAATAGGGCCGTTTAAATGCCTGCTATACGAATTTATCGCCCAGCAAGGGACAGGCTCAACAATGAGAAGTACTAATAGCAAGAGCAATGAACGAATGAATGCCCACGACACAGTGATCTATGTTTTGGAGGACCCAATAAAGGTTTATCCAATCCAATCCAATGCGGTGACCCCAAGGAGGTTAAAAAATGCCCCCACCTCCCCGAAAGGAATCATGAGGAAATGCGAATGCATTTCGCGCGCGCTTCACTTCATTTATATATACGTGCGAGCGAGCGGACGGGAGTGTGGGGCGCAGGTAGGAGAGAGAGCGAACGGCGAGAGAAGGAGCGGCGAAGCACTGCACCTACCCTCTGCTACACTCTCATCACACGCGGGAGCTCCGCCGAGCTTCCGCGATGCGAGCGCCCTCACACACCAGAGCGCGCTCCTCCTCTCCACTCACTCTCCGCTACTCCGCCCGCACCACCTGCTCCGGTTGCTAGGGGCGAGGATAAGCGCGCGCGCCCGCAGCTGTTGCTATGGGAGAGGGTGTGAGAGCGGAGAGATAAAAAATTACACCATCTTCCGCTAAAGCCATGTGTAGATGTGAAGCAGCGGGCGCTAACGCTTACACCGGCGGCGGCGTTGACGCTGGCGCTGATCGCAGCGTTGCGCAGGAGAGAAAACTGGGGATGCGTAAAGCACGCAGCGATGGAGCGGTGTTTCCTACTGGAACATGCCAATCGCTGCTAATGTGCAATGAGAGACAGAAGACTCCGACTGGACACAGAGACTCGCAGTCGGCTTTTAGTTAACGCGCACGCTGCGAATTTTTATTGTTCAACAACGCACAGGAGAAATCTCCCACCGGCACCACCATGGAGGTCAAGATCCATTGCCATATATACGGGGTGGCCAGTGAACGGTTGTGCAGCGCGAGCAGTCGGTTTTTTCAACCAAGAAACTCGCTAGCAGACGCTGCCTGTGTTGGCGTCGCGAGGCGAGAGAGGGGGGGAGCGTAGGAGAGGAGAGAGAGGGGGGGGGGGCGCGCATGCGCAGTGGGAGTGTGGACGCTGCGGGCAGAGATGCCTAGAGAAGAGAGGGGGGGGAGCGTAGGAGAGGAGAGAGAGGTGGGACGCGCATGCGCAATGGGAGTGTGGACGCCGCGGGCAGGGATGTCTAGAGGAGAGAGGGGGGAGCGTAGCAGGGGAGAGAGGAGGGGGAGGCGCATGCGCAGTGAGGGTGTGGTTGCCGCGGGGAGGGATGCCTAGAGGAGAGAGGAGGTTTTATATTTTTATTTTTCTTAAAGGGTTTGCGCATGCGCAGTAAGGGTGGTCACGCCGCACACCACCACCACCGGGTTAAGCTTCGCCATAAGATACTTCACATCTAACACCTGCCGGCGCTTACCTCCTCAACCTATCCTCCTCCTCCTCCGCGGACAACGCTGGACAACGCTGGACAACGCCGGACAACGCCGGATGCCTGACATAGCCCGACTATGAAATGCATTCGCATTTAAAAAAACCTCCTTGGGTGGCCGTACCGTATTTCACGCTCGCCCAAGTGGCAGGTAGCAGTAGTAGTAGTGATTAGTTGAGGAAATTACGCTTATTTCTGCAACCCGATGGAGAGCACGGTGCTCTGTCAGGGAAAGGGGATTAACAGCCAGAGTCTCGTCCATCCTTGAGGGAAGGCTGATGGTGAAGGGAGACCAGCAAGTTGCGGGCGCTCAACGGAGTCGTCTCCCAGTCGTCTCCCCACCCCAAGAGGCTGTGGAGAGCCCGGAGGTTGGGATGCGGTGGGAACAGCAGTTCACTTGCGGTCGTTGCTGGGAGTCCCAGTTGCCTGTAAAAAGTAGTAAGCCTATCGTGTTTTAGATGCGAAGCATCTTATGCTCGGGGCTCTGTCCGTACGGCGTCCCTCGTCCCCCGTCCCGCGTCCGGCCACTTTCATGAAGTAGGGAAGCACCCATTATGCGAACCAGAACACTGTAGTAATATGAAGGCCGTCAACCACTACTATGCAGTCATCAGAGTCATGGCCGAGAGCACAGAGAGGCTGCTTAGCAATGGCTAGGCAGGTGGTGTCTGTTGCCCAGGTTGACCCCATTCCTTGAGTCATGGCCGAGAGCACAGAGAGGCTGCTTAGCAATGGCTAGGCAAGTAGTGTCTGTCGCCCAGGTTGACCCCATTCCTTAATCTTGCTTGCATGTGTTTGGAGGGGGCATGCGCGTCCCCCTCCCCCTCTCTCTCCTACGCTCATTCCCTTTTTAAATGCGAATGCATTTCATAGTCGGGCTATGTCAGGCATCCGGCGTTGGCGTTGTGCGGCGTTGTCCGCGGAGGAGGAGGATAGGTTGAGGAGGTGTGCGCGCCGGCAGGTGTTAGATGTGAAGCATCTTATGGCGAAGCTTAATCCGGTGGTGGTGGTGTGCGGCGTGACCACCCTTACTGCGCATGCGCAAACCCTTTCAAAAAAAATAAAAATAAAAAACCTCCTCTTTCCCTCTCTCTCCTCTAGGCATCCCTCCCCGCGGCAACCACACCCTGACTGCGCATGCGCCTCCCCTCCTCTCTCCCCTGCTACGCCCCCCCTCTCTCCTCTAGGCATCCCTGCCCGCGCCGTCCACACTCCCACTGCGCATGCGCCCCCCCTCTCTCTCTCCTCTCCTACGCTCCCCCCTCTCCCTCTCTCGCCTCGCGACGCCGACACAGGCAGCGTCTGCTAGCGAGTTTCTTGGTTGAAAAAACCGACTGCTCGCGCTGCACAACCGTTCACTGGCCACCCCGTATATATGGCAATGAATCGTGACCTCCAAGGTGGTGCCGGTGGGAGATTTCTCCTGTGCGTTGTTGAACAATAAAAATTCGCAGCGTGCGCGTTAACTAAAAGCGGACTGCGGCGGAGCTCGGCGGAGCTATATATGAAAAAAAAAAATAAAAGATAAATAAAAAACTTAAAAAAATCAAGAAAAAGCAAAAAAAAAGGCGCTGCGCCTGGCTCCCGACCGGGCTGCAGAAATCAGGCGGCTTTTCCTTCTTCGAACCACAACCACCATATATAAATGGAGTGAAGCGCGCGCGAAATGCATTCGCATTTCCTCACGATTCCCTTCGGGGAGGTGGGCGCATTTTTCTCTCCTCTAGGAATCTTCTACTCTACGGAGCGGCCCCCCGCGTCCCACAGCGCGTCCCCTCCCCCCTCTCTCTCCTAAGCTCACCCCCCTTCCTCTCCTCTAGGAATCCTCTACTCTACGGAGCTGCTCCCACGTCCCACAGCGCATGCACGTCCCCTCTCTCTCCTTTCCTACGATCGGTCCTTTCCTCTAGGAATCCTCTACGCAGCGGCGGGCACGACAGGTGGTGTGACAGCTGCATACTCCGCTGGGGGCGCCACGGTAGTTCCGCGGTATGAAAATGACGGAGCGCGCGCGCCTCATTCTCTCTCCTGTGCAGCGCCCGGACCGCTGCCGTGAAATGAGAGCGGCGACGTTCCTCCCGCTCAAGCTAATTATCTCCCCGCTGCTTCGCATCCACACATGGTTTCCTTTAGCGGGAGATGGGGAATTTTTGACCGCCGCTGTAGCTCAGTCGGTACAGCATCGGACGCGTTATTCAGAGGTCGCCGGTCTGTCCTTGCCGGTGGCAAGTTATCTTTTCGTCCACTTTTCTTTGTTCACATTTGCATTACAGTTACTTCTAAAAATATCCCCTGTACTTTTCTTGGCATTATTGTCTGTTAGTTCGAATTAATGTTGTGTTTAACAAAGAGAAACGAACCCTTCAATTTCCCCGTGATTCGTTCTTGCAGAAATGTTAACTGTATGCTTTTACCTTCCAAAAAAGGTTGGTAAAATGAATAACCCAAGACGGTCGGGGTGCCGTGACCAGGGTTGCCGTTGGTGGCTACTTTGCGCCAAATTGGCTACTTTCCGACCATGTCTGGCGACAAAAATTTCAGGTTGGCGCCATGGCTACTTTCTGGCTACTTTGAAGTTATATTTTGGCGCATTTTTTGGACATTTTTCTCTCTATTTGACGACAAACACCAAGCAAGTCTAAAGAATAACCATTATTTGCAAGCTTTTCGGTCATCTTGGCCTACACGCGCACATATGTCCTTGCCCCGCCAGCCGGCCATTGCGCATCGAGGCACCCAACGAGCGTCCCTCCGTCTGTGAACACAGAGGGACACGCGCATGTAAGGAAACGCGTGGCTTAGTAGCAGTGCTGACGCCAGACACTAATCATGCTGAAACACAGTGCGTCAAAGGCATATGCGCAAGAAAATGAAGCTGAAATGTTCATCTTCGCTCATATATCGCTACTTCAAGCTGGACTGCTAATATTGTAACTTTGTACCAATCTCGGTTTGCGGCTTCAAGAAAACAAAATGCTTCGACCTTTAATGTTCCTGCTGAGTTGTTGGCCAAAAATTGCTTTTGTGAGAACTCTATCCATAGTAGATAAACTATATGCGAGCGCACAGAAATTATCATCATGTATTAATTTACTTGCAGCTTACCTGCGGCTTGAATGCCAAGCAAGAGGGCAAAATATTATGCTCGTTATACTCCATTTTTGATTATTCAAAATCATATTATTTACTGTTGAGTACTAACAAATCTCTACAAAATATCACTTTTATTTTCTATGTGGGTACAAATTTGGCGCTAAAAGTAAATAGCGTAGCTACTTTGGCTACTTTTAGCTTGAGTTCTGGCTCCTTTTCAAGTCTACCCAACGGCAACCCTGGCCATGACCGTCTTTTGACCACTATTTTTTTCTTTTTTTGTAGAGTGCAGTGCACCCGGGTGACTCGGCATTCGTTGCGCTAGCCGTTCCGTAGTAGGATGCTTTCTTGTAATAACTTTAAAATGCACGTAAAACGAGAGATCTGCAGGGTGGCGGTTCGATGCTGGCATTGTTGATCACATCATAAAGTACGCTAGAGAGAAGTCTGGTGCTAGTGGCTATGGGAGGTGCAACGCATGACGCTTCGGCCACCATAGGGTTGATGGGTAGTAAACGGATTTGTCCACACTTAGTTCTTTCCGCTCCTTTTGGCTGTGTGGGACCTACAAGCGCTTTGTCACAAGACGACGTTCAGCAAAAGATCAGCAGTCTTACTTCACCACTTTCACCCTTTTAGACAGACCAATTCAAATCAGCTCATAAGGCACACACCGAGCCTTTCTTTTATAGCAAACAGATGCCAAAACACCAGAATAAACACAACAGCAAGTGCGTTCAGAGCCGCAAATACGAAGACAATGCAAATTCGTGTACTGCCCATCATTCTCATGGTGGCTGAAAGATCGCAACGCTACAGTTTCCTGTATTGAATATTCTAGGAGGCGCTATGGATGGCACGAATACTGTCATGTTCCGGCAATACAAAGTGGTGCTCGCTAGAGCACACTAAGCCTTTAGCTTTGATAGGTCACAACAAAGTTTAGGCGGCGGCCAGCCAGTGGCGTAGCCAAGGGGGGGTTGGGGGGTTCAACCCCCCCCCGAAATTTTCAATTTTGCTTGCGTATATATACACGGACACATACAAACGCACGCACGAACACACATAAAGTATGGTTGAACCCCCTTCGAAAAAAAATTTCTGGCTACGCTCCTGCGGCCAGCAATGCAAAGTGTGAAACTGATGATCATAACTAGAGGCCGGATTTTTAGGCACTAAAAAATCGTGTTTTAGGCGCCAAAAATAGGCAGGAAAAACACAGTTTTAGGCCCCCCAAAATCGTAAATATAGGCGCAATAAATTTTTACAAAAACTCAAATTTTCGAATGAGGACGTGCGCGACCTGGTCTACGACAGGAAGCAAACAAATGTTATATTTTATGATTGTACAAAGGCGTTAATGATTTAACATAGTCATGCAATGGTCCCTTTTCGTGCACGGTTTCCAGAACACGGTCTCTCCTTTTATTGTCCAGAATGGTAAGTTAAGCGTCCACCATCGAATAAACACGCTCCTGGGTCTTCTTCTTTTCGGCATGGCTGGGAAGGGCAGCAGAGGATTCAATAACCAGACCGCTAAAAGGCCAGAAGGGTCTGTTAGCCTTGTATTGGCCGGTTCTAATAGCGCAGAGTCAATTTCTCCTCTTTGTGTGAACACCATAAAGGGCCCCTTACCAGGTTTGAGCGTTTCGAGCTAGAAGTGTAATGCATGCATTGCGCTAACGATCACGTCTGCCAAGATTTGCAACGCTACGCTCCCCGGAAGGAGGTGAAATGTCAGACTGAATGCCTCGTGCCCTTTATCTCACGGGCGCGCGCACGAATGGGGGGGGAGGTGAAGTTCAACAAGGAATGGTCCTGTGTATGTCACAGTAGTACATGAAACTGCGAGAATTATTGGAGGCTACATGTGTAATTTGTGCAACTGTTGCTTGAATAGAAGAATGAAAGTTATTAGAAATACTAAAACATACAAACGGAATGTGTGCGCACTTTTCTTTAGTTTTTTCTTCGAATTGAGAGCGATGCGAGACTTAGCTGCCTATATTTCTTTTGTGTTCGTGTTCTCGCCGTTCCCGCGTCGTGCTGGCACCAGCCCTGACAACGCTTAGCATGTTTTTGGTGCATCGTTCCTTACAGCAGTTCCAGCTGTGCGACGCGCTGTGTCGTGGTAAGGATACAAGATCCATGCCAGCCTCTCCAAACGCATAGAGGGATCCATCCCACAGAAGCAGGCAATACACTATAGAGCGAACGCCGAAACGATACAACACCGCTTGTGCGCACGACCTGGCTTGGGCATGTCATGTGCACATAGTGTAATCTTGCGTGCGCATGGCGTGTTGATGCGTCAACGCCGCGTGATCTTCCGGCTCCGAGTTTCTCTGATACCGAAGAGGGCAGGGAAGGAATTGGGCTTGCGAGTGGCAAAGGTTTCAAGCTCATCTACCGGCATCATGCTCTCGCGGCTCGTAATGAACCAATTAAAAAGTTCTTGTGGTACAAAGCTCTTCATTGGGCACGCGAACACTTCCAGTATGTGACTAAAATTTCTAATGTGATCTGGTGAAGCGCCCTTTAAGAGTAAATTGCAAACGAAACAAAAGCCATGTGCACATCTGATTGTTTTTTACCTACTTTCTATTTTCGCCTGACGGCACTCCATGGTTTCGCATTCGCTCTCCATATTCCTGCTGCTGCGCGCAGGCACCTCCTGTTTTCTGCCCCCCCCACCACGCCCAAGTCTTCAAGGAGGTGCTTCAATTCCATGGGAACACTGAACTGGAAAACCGGCGGTAAAAGCCGCCCGCCACGTCCTCGGCCATAGACGCCACTCTCCTCTTCTTCCCCTCTCCTCTTCCCGCCTTTATTTTCCTCTCCCCATTCCACTGTACACGCTGGGACGTGCTCCCATTTAGGGTTGCAGAAATAGCGTCTTTTCCTCTCCCCTGTTGCAAAAGCTCGCGCCATGTCAGTGCGGTGGGGTAAGGTGGCCGGCGCGTCCCATTTCACTGCTGCTCACCGGTTGCTTCCCGGATGTTTGTTGAACTAGGGAACTAGGTTGTTGCACCCCATGAAGTTCCGGAACGTCAATTTTGCCCGGTAACATGAATTACGGTCTAAAACTGTACTCGAAAGCAAAATTTGAGGCTAAATAGCGTTAATATAGGCACCAATTTTGAAAATAGGCATTTATGGGCACTAATAGACATTTAGGCACAAACCCCAAAAATAGGCATTTATAGGCACTATAAAAACACTATAAAAGCCCTCCTTTACCCCTAATTCATGCTCATATATCAAAGTGGCGCGATAAGAACGCGAGGAAAAAAATAGGCATTTGCCTATAATCCGGTCTCTAATCATAACATACTGACTCACTTAAAGGCCTCTTTGTGTTCTGTGACTGTGCGGACGTACAGAGAAAAACATTGGTATCTGTTATATTGCATTGTAATTGCTGTCACAGATTGTTTCATTTTCTTTTTTATTCGTGGCATGCACGATGCTTGTACACGGACGCGTCTCATTATTTCACAGCAGTGGGCGCTTTTCACACCTGGCGTACTGAACGATTTCCGGTGTACCATTTCAGCTAAGAGGGCCGCTTACGAAGCGATGAACGAACTCGCCCATTTTTTGTCCATACATACAAACAAAACAACACCCTCTCTCTTCGTAAAAACAAAAGCCAATAAAGAATTCAATGACGCGGTAGCAGGCGCAGTTTTATGGCATTTATACCAAATTTGCTTTGCCTGAAAGCTTTGTGAAACAAGTGCGTTTTTTGTGGAGTAGAGGTCAACAATAAGCTCGTGACGTCCACAAAAAACAAGGACTTTCCGGTCCTTATGGCAACTGTCGCCAATGGCAACAGCTAATCGTCATACAAGTGGCACTGTTTCAATGACAGGCGATCGATGAGTGAAACGAAATAAAATATACATCCCGTGAACGTCTCCGTATGTGTGTGAGAGTATGTGTGTGAGACAGTACTTCCACGCTCAAGGACGCAGAAATTCAAGGCTGAAACAGGCGAGGTATCAGGGACAGCGCGTAGCTCGCAAATCCGACCTCCATGGTTTCTTTCGCTTACTTCATTGTTCAGTAATTACTTCAAAACATTCTCAACAGACTCTAGGTATATAAGGTCGCAGGCAGACCATCGATAGTGCCCAACTTTTCTTGTATACCCGGACGCTATCACGACCCAATCACGACACCACCCACCATGTCTGGCATTGCGCTCCTTCTAGGGCTCCTAGTATCAGCATGCATTGTGGAATGCAGCAGTAAGACCCTCCCCCCTTTCTACACTTCGCTTGTTCTACTGACTTCCCTCAGTTTACACATCATTACCAGTTTGGCGTCGTTTCGAAGTCACTCTGTATTGAAGATATTCAATGCGTTATTATAACACATTTACTGGTCTCGCTTATTTTATGTTTAGGCTGGCACTTAAGAACTTGTTTTTTCTGCATTGTTAAAGATTGTTGATCACTACTCCTTACCACTTTGAATTATAACGAGAAAATTTGCTTAATGTGGCCTGTCCACATAGTGTTACGAGATATATTACACGTTGTATTAGATCTCGCACTGATTTTTGGCAAGATCCATTCTTCCTATTTTTTTTTTCATTTTTTTTATTAAAAGCCACAAAATTCTTTTTTTTTTATTACGTGTGATACTACCGGAGTGGCATAACCTTTAAAACTGTACATATTACTGTTGAAACTTCCGTTAAATTCATATGTATATTGTCCTCCTAAGACATAACTCTAATTCCCTGAACATGGGCTTCTGAAAGGTCCTTGTACAACCGTCACTACAAATGTGTCAGCCTTGTCGATGCTATTTGTGTTACTACGGAGTTCGCTAGAAATTATGAATAGCGCTGACTGCACACTCGTGCGTTAAATGTTTGTCCGAGCCATAAGTGCGGTGAGATGCACATGCACTGTGTGCTGGCTGCAGCTTCCAATGAAAAACGTGGCACTAGCGGTGGCGAGGTACGGTAAAGAGTAGCAATCTCCGAGTAAGCTCGCGCACAAAGCGGATTACACGATTAACTGATCAGTGGCTGAGATAAGCAAGATACGTATGTATGTTTCGAAATTTACGTGGAAAATAGAAAAGAGCAGGGAATTGATCGTTATAGCCTAAGTTACTGCATCTGTAGGTAATGGTGCATTATAGAAACAAATGTCTGTATGTAGAACGGGAAAAACAAACATATTCAGCCAGCTGTACTGCAACAGACCAAATAACACCTCATTATAAATAAAAGAAGACAGGCTGCATGGGCTCCTTGTCGGCGGCGCATATTAATACGACTTCAATGGACATCATTGCAATCATCATCATCACCACGTAAAAGGACTTTCGAGTAAAATACTGCCTCGGCGCTCCATTCTTAGGTAACTCAACCATTCCGCTAACTATGCTTCGTTTTGGAGGCCATGTATGCGCGGAATAGACCCTCCAGCTCATCAAGGAAGCTTCGCCTTAAAAAACTGTGCACTATATAACTCTATTTTTCTTTTGCAGCTGACTGCGTAGACGTTACCCTGCCAAACCCTATTAACCTCGAAGAGGTGCGTACTCAAGGTTTATGTTGCGGGTGTCTATTGCACCAAAAAAATTCACATTTTCTCTCTGAAAGACTGTAGAGTTTTGTTGAATGATGATAAATTATTTAAAGGGTAACAGTGAGGAACACATCTCAGCACCTGTCCATTAATAATGAAATAGTTTTCGTTTCGCAGTTATCTCATTGTTTATAATCATGGTTATATGAAACAACGCCTGTAACGACAGACCAGGTGCTGACACTAGTATTTTGACATTCCTCCTACGCTTATACAGAAAAAAACTTCGGTAACGATAAAATTTTTTACACAAACACAATATCCAACTTTCATCCAAACCACGTGTCATAACTGCTTCGACCCATCCAATTTCTCTTTTATAATTTGGAGGTCAATATGTACGCGTGAATATATGCGCGCACACACACAAACGTACGCACGAATCTATATACAGGTTCGCGCAATTAGCGATATAAGGTTCAGGACCGTAAAACATTTAATGCACTGCGCACTCAGTAGAATGTTTTGTAACACCACAACTGCTTCCCCATAGAAAGCCAAACGTTTCCCTCTTCGTTCTTCCGTTCTGCATGGTCTAATCACTCAGTTAATTATTGAATGAAGATCCATGCCCGAAATTGCTTATATTGAGCATAACTGTACCTTGTCCCGGTGATTTCTTTCTGTTTTTTTTCCGTAGAGGTGAGCTAACGTTAACTGATGGGGCCTCCATGTGTAGCAAGATTCTACTAATTTCTGTAGTATGTGTTGAAGATTGATATTTATTAATCATTTCCAGTGCCTTGGAACATCTCTGGATATCTGTGAAGGAACTGAGGTAAGTTCCTATCAGCCATCTTATCTAGTACAGTGGGTTTATGTCTAGGTTGTGATCACGTCATGCTTACATAATTTTCTTACGCGACGTGCTCAGCTGTGGCGCAACCTGCGATGAAATAGCTTTATTTTTTTTTCAGGTTAATGCTGATTCACGAGTGATTGTTTAATTACTGAAGTCCTAAACAACCACATGCAAGCTGTTTCCTGCAAGCGACAAAATGGCACTTTTCTTTCGTTAAATTTTTTTCGTGCTAGTAGGTAAATGTCACAGAAAACCATTTTCTATTCTAGTGCAATGCACGGCAATTATTAAGAGGTGGTTAAATGCTTCGCAATAACGGAAGAGTTCCACAAGACGATGCTGCCGTTGCTTATTCAAAAGCGAATAGACATACTTCAGCTATGGCATCCAGAACATAATGGCTCTCGTGTACATCTGTGTCATTCGCGGGTGCTTGGTTAATTGATGTTCTTGCTCTCTTTCTCCTCCTTGGTATGCAGGAAGAGGTCGTTCATGCTGTTGTGACTGTGGTCGAGGTAAGTGTACTTTCAGTTGTCTCTCAGCTTGATACAGCTATGCTTACAGGTCATACTACGGCAATGGCGCCACCCACGAACAACCCAGTAGAGGTTGTTAAGCCGCGAGGCCGGCACGTTCCTACAGGCTGTACATCCGATGGAGTAGCTACTGTTGCGACAATGCGTCATGGGATTGCACACGTGACAACTGTCCTAGAGAGACGGCGCAACCGCCGCGTACTCTTGCACTCGTCACGCCAGCAATCTATAAACCTTTTCATCGGGGAAAGGAACACCTCAATTTTGGATTGCACAATACAGCCACGCAGAATACAACCACGAGAGTGGATCTTGACCGATTTATATAAACCAGAGCACGCCTATCTCGCACCCAGGCTACTAGCGATCCAAGTGGATACTCTCGCATCCAGACCAGCCCAAACGCTGGACTGCCACTGCGCTCATGGGTTGCGCCAAGTAAACAAGATCAGCTGCAGCTCTGCGGCTTTAAAGTGCGAAGAAGTACCCGCTCACACCGCTTCCACGTATAAGAGCTCGTTTGAGCCCTACTGCGTCGTTTTTGGATGTCAAAACAAGCAGTGCAGCAGGAGGCTATATTAGCGCTGCCTGTGACTATCACCACGCTCCACGGGAATCGTGCCGGTGCGGTGTTTTCAGCTTCGCCTAGAGTGCATACTTGTCAATCAAACAGAAAAATCAGGAGCCGAGTGAAAATGTGCCAGTAAGTACACTAAATGCATGTATTCTAGCGTGATGCCCACCTATTCCATTTTACGAACCTCGTAGGCGTGACACGCTGTTGGGTTGAAAGCAGACGCAAGCTTTGTGTGTGTGTGTGTGTAAGGGGGGGGGGGGGGGGGGGGCTTAATACTCGTCAGTTTGTCCTTTGACGACAATGTTGTGCAAGGTAGTGCTTTCAAGCACAAGCAAGCAGTATGATTGCCACTTTCAATGCAGCATTAAGCTTTCGTGCTTTCGATGGTACCCACGCCTTCAAGATTATAAGCTTTCGTCTTTGAAATCGTAGTAAATGGTGTGGCGTTCCTGAACAGCTGGCTAGGACGACGTGCCTTCATTCCAAAGTTTGATGTCCTCAAATTTATTTGCACACAAGACATTCAGCTGCACAAAATGCATATATTGGTACGTCACGCATACTCGCACCAATGTCCTTCACGTCGCAGACCATAGGCGGAGAGTACGGGGGGGGGCTCGGGGGGCTCGGGCCCCCCCCGGGCGGCTTCATGGGGGGGCAGAGCCCCCCCCCCCCCCCCCCGGCGCCTGCCCGGGATATTTTTTAAGAGCTTGTCTTAGGTACCCGTCCACTGACAACGAGCGTTTGGACTCCTGTCTGGCAGCTATTTATTTCACACGAGGCTGTTTATAGCCGCTTTTTCATTTCAGGCTTTTAAAATTCCGATCATGGACGAGTGACAAGTCAAGCACTCACTTAATAATTCCCCGCAAACAGATTTCTATATGCAGAATATGTTGTGTTAACAAACAACTGAGGCGACCTCTTAGTGTTCTATAGTGGTAGAAAATTGTATTTTTTACCACCTGAGAATTATTTTTGGCCATCACAAATTGAAGATTAAAGCTTCCCGTACCAGCATTAGGCCACTGTCTTATGTCTGGTGTATGTTTTAACAAAGTAATGCATGTCAATAAAGAAAATAGGCGGGTCCCACTCAATGTGGGAATTTATTTTATGTGATGCGGTCACCGAGTAGCAGCCTATACGGCATTTTTCGCTTTCAGCCAAGCGTTGCGAGGAGGATCGAAGTCTTTGTGTAAGTTGAAAAATAATTCGGGAGTCATCAGAAGAGATATTCATACTGATATCGCGGTGTAGGCCCCAAAGAGAATAAGGTGGTGTTAAAGTCTTTAATTATACTCTTTAATTTAGGAAGCGACCATGCTCTCTCTCTCGATATATATATATATATATATATATATATATATATATATATATATATATATATATATATATGAAGCGACAGGGAGAACAATGTAGAAAAAGAACAAGCCGGGCCCCGCCCCCTCCGGCAAAATGAAAACTCTCCGCCCATGTCGCAGACGCAGGCGTATACCGCTAGCTCAACAGACAGCAAAATCTTTAGCATATTTACACAGTAACCATTCAATGAAAGACAGCGGGATTCCGTTAATTTCAATATAGGCTTCACTAAGATTAGCATAGTTGCGTTTGTAAAGTATCATAATTACAGAATTAAAATCGTGCAGGTAGCTTCCAAAATGGATTGAACGATACTGCAGGTGATACTCTCTGATGGCATGTTTTTGTGAGCAAGATGCATTGTTCTCAGAGCCCTCTGGAACGATACTACAGGTGATACTCTCTGATAGCATGCTTTTGTGAGCAAGACACATTATTTGTAGTGAACGGCAGTACCACTAGATGGCTGTACTATTCATGTAGTGTACAACAGTATTGCCATATGGCAGCGCAGCATTTACTGGTTCCCATAATAAGGGCTGCCAATAAACCTTACGGCACTTGTCCGCCCTGAGACTCGGCTGTCGTGTCACTCACCCGCCCGATGCGCTCGATATGGTGTCAGAAGTGGGCGGGATCCATCTTCGCTGATCCTGTGCTTGCATCCTCGTGACACGGCTCCGCCGCCGCCGCTGCTCCGCCATGACGACTACCGGTGTTGAGGGCTCCGCCGGGGACGTCTACTTCGTCGACCGCTCCGTTTCTGCAAGGCATGGCACATCTGCGTCCACCGTTGCCGTTCGACTTCGACAACCCAAGCTCCTGGCCTACGTGGCTGCTGCAGTGCGAGGACTTCTCGTTCGCTACCGGACTTTACGTCGCTCCGGCAGAGGTACAAGTGCGCTTCGTGCTCTACTGTATGGGCCCGCAAGCCAGGGTTGTCCTCGCGTCGACCACGCTAGGCGAGAGGCGGATATGCAGGACGTCGCCGCCGTCAAGAAGGCATTCACCGACCACTTCGTGCACCCACCGAACGAGCTGCACGAATCAGCGCGCTCCCACCGCCGCACGCAGCAACCAGGTGAAATGGCCGACGCATTTTTCACTGCGCTCCGGACAATGGTCAAGTCGTGCAACTATCCGTCGCCCGACGTTGAAGAGCGGCTCGTCCGAAACCGTTTTCTCGTGGGCCTGCTCGACCGCGAGCTCTCGGACAAGCTCTGTCGGAATGACGTTGCAAGAAGCGCTGACGTACGTTCGACAGCACTAAGACGCGCATAACGAGCGCAGAGCACGTGACTCGGCAGAGGCATCGTCGTTCGCCGTCGACGCCGCTCGTAAGGGAAAGCAAGCGCCAGCTGATAAGGCAAGGCAACAGCTGTGCCCGTTCTGCGGGCGAGCGTCACGCGCTTGCGCCGTCTGTCCGGCTCGCAGAGCGTCCTGCAACTTTTGCCGCAAGACTGGCCATTTTTTCGAGAACGTGTGCCGCAAGAAAAAAGCGTGTTATGCCTGGTTCACGGTGGCGGCACGCCTGCCGTAACGGCGCGGTGCCGTAGACCGTCGGCCGCCGCCGCCCGCGAGAGAGCTGTTCAAAGTGCACGGCAAACTTCACCGGCGAGACGATCACGTGACACGACGCAATCTCGCAAAAAACGTGAGACGACGAGAATTCACGATGTGCGCATCAGATGGGCTGTGAATCGACGCCATGATCGACGCGGACTGTTTTTCTGCCGTGAAAAAGTCTGCCTTGTTCGCTGGAACCTAACAAGCCTCTCAACGACACCGAGTACGTTGTGTTTACTGTGAATGCGCTCATTTTGGTGTGTTCCCTGCTGCTGCGGCGCCGGCTCGTTTTCTTCCCCGCGCTGCCCCCTGCGCCGCTTCGTGTGGCTCGTCCTTTTTCGACGACGATCTTTCTCCGGCGATCCCTCGCGTTCCTGAATTTCATCATCGCTTGGTGCCCTGAGAAAGAACACTTGCATTGTCTCAGCCTGCGTTCATGCGCTTTCGTAGCGAGAACGACGTTTGTTTCCTTACCTTTGATGCCAAATTCCACCCCGATGATGGTCCACCGGTTCATTTTCAGCTATGTGTCTTTGTACTCGGGCGTTGTCATACAAGAAACTGTAGTGTCTTACGGTTTCAAGAAATTCTTCCATTGGAAACTCCATACCTCAAATAAAGGCAAGAAACGCGGAGCGTAATAGAAGCCGCTCAGCGTCCCCTGTTTCTGCTTTTCGCGTCGTCTGCTTCTCCCCCGAAGACGACACGAAAAGCAGGCGCGGGAGAAGCAGACGACGCGGCGCGCCGTAGTCATGGCAACCGCTCCTCCGCCGCTGATTGGCCGCGTCGTTCTCCGGCAAACGGAAAACGGCACGAAAATGGGTCTCGGACCTATTCTCCGAACGGCAAAGAACGGCAGACGTGCGCGAACAAAACAGCCCGCGCACGGCGGCCTGAGAACGGGAAACGGCAAACGGCGAGCCGCCGTGCCGCTACCGTGAACCAGGCATTAGCGGGAAGCACATACAGAAGCATTTGGCCAGCTCCATCGAGTTGCATGCAGTTGCGGGAGAACGCCCGAACGCGAAGTTCGTCGAGATACTCGTCGATGGGCGCCCACTTTCCTTCTAAGTGGACTCCGGCGCCGAAGTTGCGGTTGTACCCAGTACGTTTTCCGGCGTCCCCTCGAAGCTTCAGGACCCCAAGAGCGAGGTGAAAGGCCCAGGCAACCACATCCTGCCGCTCATAGGCACGTACTACGTCGCTACCCTGTCGTGGCACGAAAAGTCAACCAAGCAGCTTCTCTACGTCCTAGCAACCAAGGCGGTCCCGCTGCTAGGCTTCCCGGCAATCCAAGCCTTGGGTGTCTGCACCTTTTTCGACGAAGTCGTGAGGACTTCACAGCCCTCGGGCGACTTGTGTCTCAATCCCAGTCTCTTCCGAGGACTTGGGACGCTCCCCGAAGCCTACACTATCAGGCTGCAACCAAATACCCCGGCGCATTCCACTTCCTCTCCGCGACGTCGTCAAGACTGAGCAAGACAAGCTAGAAGCAGAGGGCGTGATTCGTCGAGTCGACACACCCACTGACTGGTGTGCTGGACTAGTTGTTGTCCCCAAGGTCTCGGGCGGCTATCGGTTCTGCGTGGACTTGACTCGCCTCAATAAGGTGATTCTTCGAGAGCGTCATGTGCTCCCTACAGTGGAACAATGCCTCGGATTGCTTGGAGAGGCTACAGTTTTCCCCAAGTTAGACGCCACGTCAAGCTTCCACCAGGTCAAGCTGTCCCCCCGAGTCCCAAGAATTGACCACATTTATAACCCCGTTTGGACACTATTGTTTCCTCCGGCTGCCGTTTGGGATCACGTCTGCACCGGAGTACTTCCAGCGTATGTCCCGGATCCTGGAAGGCCAAGTGGGGGTGGTGAACATAATTGACGACATCCTCGTCTTTGGGAAGACACGCTCCGAGCATGGCCGCCGTCTCCGACAAGTCATGGACAGGCTAGCAAAGGCAGGAGTCACGCTCAACCGCGAGAAATGCTTATTCGCCACTTCTAGTGTCAAGTTCCTTGGCGTCGTGGTCAGCGCGGAGGGAATTTCTCCAGAACCAGACAAGGTTGCGGCGATCTGAGCCATGCATCCTCCCGAAGATGTCGCAGGGGTCCGTCGTCTGCTGGGCCTCGTGAACCACATTGAACGCTTCTTACCACACGTTTCGGAGGTGACTGCGCCGATTCGAGCGTTACTGCTCAAGAACTCTGCCTGGACTTGGGGCCCGGCGCAGCAGTCTGCCTTCTCCGAACTGAAGAAGCTACTGTGCTCAGACCTCTGCGTGGCTCGCTACAACACCACATACAAAACCACGATCTCAGCTGACGCCAGCTCCTTTGGTCTCGGGGAGACCATAGAATCTGGCGTCAGCTCCTGTTGTCTTCTCCAAGAACAGCCGTCCGGTGAGCGCCGAGCCGTCGCTTTCGCATCGCGCTCCCTCACATCCACGGAACGCCGGTACAGCCAAACAGAAAAAGAAGCTTCGGCAGCCAGCTGGGCGGTGCAAAGGTTCGAGGAATACGTCCGTGGACTTCAGTTCTTCCTCGAGACGGACCATCAACCACTAGTGGCGCTCTTGGGTTCCATGGATGTTGACCTACTGCCACCACGGATCCAGCGGTTTCGCCTGAAGCTGATGCGTTTTCAGTACAAAGTACTCTATGTACCAGGGAAGCTGTTGGCAACTGCCGATACGCTTTCGCGCGCACCGCTGGATTCCTCTTCATCCAACCGGGTGAATTAAGTAGAGTACTTTGCCCAGGAGGTCGTCCGCTCCTTCCCAGACATCGTCTCGTCGCAGCTCGAGCACCTGCACCAGGCCCAAGCCAACGACGGCGAGTGCAGTCTGCTGCTTCAGTACTGTGCCAATGGCTGGCCTCGGCAGTCCCACTTGCCTCTCCATGTGAAAAGGTACTGGCAGTACAAAGGAGACCTCAACGTCTGCGAGGGACTGCTTCTGAAAGGGTCCCGCATTGTAGTGCCGTCTGCCCTTCAGCGTCACATGCTCGAGCTTCTCCATGACGGGCATCAAGGCATCAACCGATGCAAAGCTTTAGCTCGGGAGTCGGTCTGGTGGCCGGGCATCAACAACCAGATAGAAACACTGGTGTCTAACTGCCCAACGTGTGCTGAAAGCAGGTTGCAGCGCTCGGAACCCATGCTGCCGTCAACCACTCCAAGTCGGCCCCGGGAAGAGGTCAGCATAGATCTTTTTCACCTGAACGGCCAAGACTCCGTCCTTCTGGTGGATTACCGGTCACGCTTCCCGGAAGTCATCAGTCTACGTTCGACCACAGCACCTGCGGTCATCAACGCCATCAAGAGCGTTTTCGCACGCCATGAGATTCTGCGACTGGTGCGCAGCGACAACGGTCCTCAGTTTGCTGCGAACGAGTTCTCTGCCTTCACCAAGTCCTACGGCTTCTGCCACGTCACCAGCAGACCCCATTTTCCACAGTCGAACGGGGAGGTGGAACGGATAATGAGGACAGTCAAAGACCTGCTGCGGAAGGCGGATGATCTCTACCTGCCACTTCTGGCATACCGGGACACCCCTGGCATAAATGGAGTGAGTCCTGCTCAGCTGCTCAGGGGTAGGCACCTACAGACCCTGCTGCCGAAACGTCGCACCTGCTGGAGCCAGTCTGGCCTCCTTCGGTCACAATCACTCAAAGTGACCAAGACAACCGGAGGCGCCAAGAGTCGGACTTCAACCGAAGACACGCAGCTCACACCTTGCGGCCTCTTCAGGCTGGAGAGCGGGTCTGGGTGCGAGATGTCAACTCCCCCGCAACCGTCTTAGGGCCAGCTCAACGCCCGTGCTCCTGCGTGGTGGAGACTGCAAAGGGCGTACTCCAGCGTAATCGGATGCACCTGGTGCCAACGACGGGAACCCCCCACTGCCAACCCACCTGGAACTCCTGTGGCGGATCAGCCCGAGACGACTACAGCGCCTGGAGCTGACCTAGTAACCCAAGACCAGCGAACACCCCGTTCACTGGTCTTGGGCTACTAGGTCAGCTCCAGGCGTCTCGGGAAAGCACCTCCACTATACAGTTGAACCTCAGGGTTCTGCTTCTACGCCACGCGTCTCGCGGTATGGCAGGAGGATCCGCAGGCCAAAAAGACTCGACCTGTGAACACTGTTTTCTTTCGGACCAAGAGTTCCGTTGCGTGTGTTTTGTTCAAGTTTATCGTGGGGGGGGGGGGGGGGGGGGTGTAGTGAACGGCAGTACCACTACATGGCTGTACTATGCATGTAGTGTACAACAGTACTGCCAGATGGCAGCGCAGCATTTACTGGTTCCTCACTCACTCGCCCGATGCGCTCGACATTATTGTCAGAGCGCTCGTGAAACAAAAAATACGTTCCGTGTAACTACCCGCAAAGCGTACTCTAATTATTACGCGATGCATGTTAAAATGATGAGTTTTCGCAAAATGCTTTGCGCAACTTAATATACGGCAACAAAACATCGTACCACTCTTTCGCGAGCTGCACTGCAAATACGACTCCGCGTACTACAGCGAGGACGTTTTTTTACAAATATAACAGTGCACGCACTTCAATAGTTTGCATCCGCGGTCTGCTGAGCACGTACTGCATACATTGTGGACTTGCGTGGGCAAGGCTTTCTTGATGGTCTAAAAAAAAAAAAGCAGTGGAAATGTCCAGGTTAGTAAAAAAAACGCGAAACACGCTCTGCGGAGGAGTGAGTTTCGGAAGTTTAGCGTTTGATATGTGTAGCATCTGCTGGCTTGGCAGTTCACGGGGATCGCTTCGTCCCGTTTGCGATAGATGGCGCGACGAGCTTGCAAATATTAAAGTCCCTAGATAAACTAAAGTAGCGCCAACCGCGCCCCTTCGCCTCTGCCTCCTCTCCCAGAAGCTGCAGCAGCGCCTCTATGGTCTCCGCCAGAAAATTGCTGAAAGCACGGCCGGCCGTGCGAAAGGCATACCCTTTAACAGGCATACCCTCTTCCGGCGCGCGGGAGAGGGTATGCACAGAGGACGGACAAGATGACGCTTGCACTAGAGGTGTGCACGGGCTCCGGGTAGCCCGAGCCCGGCCCGGCCCGCGGGCCGGGCTCGGGTAGGCCGACGTCTTCTCATCTCGGGCCCGGGCCGGGCTCGGGCCACTTAGTTTTTTTTTTATCGGGCCGGCCGGGCCAGGTGCAAAGCCCGTATGAAGCCCAAAATATACACGCTGTGCCGGAATATTTTTCCTGCACGTAGCGGTGACACACAAGATGAGCTTTGTGATTATCTATCCATCATGCCCCTGTCCTGCATCTGAGGCACTAAACTTCTGGAAGAACAAGCAGTTTAACTATCTCAAGCTCGGTATGCCTGAGAAAAAGATAGTGGCAATCCAGCTACCAGTGCGGGCAGCGAACAGAACTTCAGAGCTGTGGAAGATGCGATTCAGGAACGCCGCACTTCACTGAAGCCAGAATCATTGGACAGCCTGCTAGTGTGGCAAGTCATTTGTAATCTGTATATACATATATATTGATTGTAACATGTCGCTTGCTTATGTTTCACTTTGATACGTTGAATAAAATGCCACATTATCGGAAAGCGATGGCTCGTCTCCGCAGCAAACCTGCATAATGGCGGGACGCACCGGGCCGGGCCCGGGCTTATGTTATTATATGTCGGGCCGGGCCGGCCGGGCTCGCAGCCCTATAGCGTCGGGCTCGGGCGGGCCTGCAATTCAGTCGGCGGGCCCGGGCCGGGCTCGGGCCCGGGCCCGCTTGGAAATACGGCCCGTGCACACCTCTAGCTTGCACTACCAAGCATATGGGAGAGGAGGAGCCTGCACATTGACACGTATGGCGCTACTTTAGTTATTCTAGGGACTTTAGCAAATATTGCGCGACGCGTGGAATTCCCTGTGTTTTGGTCTACAGAAATCCTACATTTATTCTTCGACATACTAGCTCAAAGAGCGTTCCAAAAAATTGGCCGCGTATCTGCGTGCTTCGCTGCAAATGTCGTCGAAAGACGATAGTCTTGTGCCGGCCGTACTAGGATGTTTTGCCTTGCCTCAGACAGCGCGTACTCTACGTTGAATTGGCTGCATCTGGATGGCATTGATAAAATAGAGGAGGCACTGCGCGAGATATGGACGCCATCGAAAAACATGAGCTTGTGCTGAGGCCACTGCCAGCTGCAGCACTTTATCGTCGGCACAGAGCTTTTTCGTGCAAAGCGTCGTATTTTCAGCGCAGCCTAAAAAACACTTGGGTCTTTAGAATTACGTGTCTATGTATTTTCTAATAAAAGAACACACGACCTGATACTTGCATATTAATGTTGCGCCTCAGGTATGCGTAGTACTTGCTTTTTTATCGAATATGTTCACAAGTATGAACGTAAACACCAGTTCAAGATGGGTGGGCGTTCAGAAAGTGGTTAAACTTTGGCCGAGTAGCTGAATCAGGTTACAGACAGACAGACAGACAGACAGACAGACAGACCAACCAACCAAAATTTTTGCGTGTAAGTATCCCAAGAAAGACTATCGTCTTTAAAAGCCACGATCTGCTCGTTGCAGAGCCGCTGAGGGCGCAGCAGCGTCGTTTTTGCGACGAAAAGATGGCTGCCGGGCGCAACCGCGGCGTCCAATGATAATGATGATGAGCCAGGAGAAGAATTCAGACGAATACTTTTCAGAATAACCTATTCGTAGACGTTGAAAAGAAGAAAATGCAGCACAAACTGACGAACTACTTCAATGTGGCTCAATAAAAGGGAGTTGCTGACTGAGTATGCATATTTTCTTCCTTTGTTAAAGCCTAACTTTGGTTACTACGACTTTTGCGTAATACGTTTTACTATCCCGTTCGCCCTGAAAAACGTATAGACGAGATTCCACTGTACGTTGGAAGTCAGGACTCGCCACAAGGAGGAACAGGTACTCTTATTTCTTTGTTTTACAGCGAAAGCTGTTATGAGATCACAACAAGGGTCGTTCCTGCGCCGTAGTTGTCCGCCGCTACCGCCGCCGGTGTCTGTAACCAATATCGCACGAAATAAGAAAAAAAAACTAAATAAATAAAAAACACCTATGACAGAATGGGAATCGAACCCGGG